>JACGAQ010001179.1:0-68235 GCA_014119065.1 Orius insidiosus | reverse complement strand
GCTACCATTAAATTCCAGAGTCCTGACGAGGATTTAATATTTCACCAAAGGATCTCTCGTAAGTTTTTTTTCCTTCCCTCCAGCAGTGATTAAAGTAAAGAAAAAAATTTCCACCTAACATTTCGGGCCAAAATTAATCTAAGGAACATTCTGCCCAGGGTTTTTTTTTTTTACCTTTTTATTTTGCAGTATTCTAATAATTTTTACCTGAAACAGAAAAAATTGAAAAATTTTATTAGGATGGATTTTTTAAAATAAAATACGTAGGATTCAAATTTTTTTTAATAAACACAAACGTTAGTTGGGCTGTCTATAAATCAAAGAAGAAGGTTGGCATATTGAGCCATAAGGTGAAAAATACTCGCCTAAAGGGATTGAACGGGATGGTCGTAAAAAAATCCTAGAAGAGAAGGAGTAAAGTGAGAGAAGTGTTGATATAAGTCAAGCCTTTCGAAAGAGGGAAAGCTGGAGAAGGTAATCTTCGAGATGACAAGGGAGTTAAGTGGGTTCGTGACCTAACCGCATTTAAATACGTCCCCCTGCATAAAGCGTGAAGTTTATACTTGGGACGCGCCACTGACTCTTTAAAATCCGCACTTAAGTCTTTATTCAAATGAAGCGGCTCGTTTTAAATCTTTTCCTTTTTTTAAAGCGTGCTGTATTGGGGCCGATATTCAAGATTCAACCTAAAATTTGTTTCAAAACATTTTTTTTCCCTCCAATAATTGATGATCTTGAAAGATTGGATACATCAGTTTGATTCGCCGGAAATCAAAGTTGCCGTGATGAGGCAACCACACGAGTTTCTATAAATTAGAAAAAGGGAAACATTTTAAAAAAAAGGTCTCTGATATAAATCTGAGATTGATATCGTCACGGAATATTAATCAACCGCTTCTCGAGCCTTCCTCGTACTTCTGAGATTTCTCTTCTCGCTAATATCTTTAAAGACGGCCAACTTATCCTTCTTTTCTATACTTTAGTGCCAATTTACTTGAATAGAACTCGTCGGGGTGAAATATTCAACGATTTCAAAGAATAGATGCTAACGAATGGAACTTGTTTTACTTTTTTGCAACAGGTTTCATTTCAACTGGCAAAAGGTTTACTTTTTCCAATTTTCTCTTCGGCAAAGACATAAAAACTTAATAGACCTAGACAATGAATCCTTAAAGTACTAATGAGAAAACGATTCTTGATTTCTGTCATATCATGAAGGGTTAAATACTTTTAAAGGCTTGAAAGCATCTGAATTCTTCTGTCTGTGATTTCCCAAGCTGTTGATTAGGACGAAAAACGTATTTAACCCTAAAGGATAGGGTGAGATGCAATTTTGTTGATGGGCCATCATTTATTTGATTAGTTACGTATATCCTAACTCACATTAGAAAAGCAATAATAACTCTCTTCAAATCGTAATGAATACCATCAAAAATAGTTTTGATTCAATCTAAGTCGGCTATTAAATGTTCGTGTTTGCACGGATACAGTTTAATATTGCCCGCTCTTCGTCTAATTTTTTTTTCGGCTCACGTAACCGTAGAGGAGGGCTTCTGCAGAAGTCCATCTAACCTGGAATTCCCACTTAATTAATTATGTTTTGGTTCGGCGTGTTTTTTTTTTCATCCCATCAAGAGTTCTTGAACGTTTTAAAGCCTCGCGTATAGCATTTTTTTAAAAAGATAGGAATACCTTTATATTTCATCTTCGTTTGTGGGTCAGCAAGAATTCTTCTGGATCGTCAAATATAAATTAGAGAAAAAGAGAAAATAAAAATATGAAAGACTTCGTTCAAGTGTTTCTCAAGAATTAAAAAGAAAAAAAGTTTAAAAAAGAAGACGGATGGTCTCCTTCGCACACGCCCACAACTCAAATTTTTTTCAAGCTTTTATTGTTGCTTATCGCAACGGTAGCCACATGAAAAAAAAATTTAGGTACAGGAAGGCCAATCTTCTGTAAATGGCCGATTTATGATGGAGGGGGTTATTAAGTAATTTTAATGGCGGAGTGAAGAGGGCTGCAGTGATCATTTTATGACTCATGACATCAATAAAAAACATAATAAAATAAAAACAATCAAACAACAAAAACAATTTTAATAAAAAATATTAATGCTTCATTGAACCAAGAACTAATTGTGTACGTAAAAGTAGACACGATGTATCACAGAAGTCACTCTTTCCATTCGGGATCTACCTGGAAAATGAATCGTTTTTTTCTTAATTTAATTTTTTTTTATAAAGTTTAACCAAAAAAGTAGGTATATTGGCGGCTAGAATTCAATTTACCTTTATTTTTTTTATGATGCAGTCTATCTGTTTTGGATGGATCTTTTTTTATTTTCTTTAATCTCTTGCCGACAATTTTCTTTGATACCCTTTATCAAAAGGATTTCTCTCAACGGGCGAGATTTGTCCGCCAGTTTAACTTGAGCACCACCAATAATCTCTTGTAGTCGATTACTTCCTTTTCTTGTTTTTTCACTCATTTTCGCTTTTTTTGATGGAACACTATTCAAAACAGTTTTTCCGAACAATACGGAGCGGCGTCTGACTTGTGAAGTGCCGGATCGACGGATCCGAGCAAAAAACAAAAGACGCCCAAAAATCAGGTTAAAAACAAAAGAAGCTCAAAAATCAGGGAAAAAACAAAAGTCGCTCGAGGATAACAGCAATTTTTTTTATAAAATCTTTAATTATGAAGTAAAAAATTAAATAATATAAATTAAATATGTAAAGAGGTAAGTAAAATGTAAAAATTTATTATACTCCTAAAACGATTAAGTCACATGGTCACGTGACAAACTTGAAGAGTAACCTGGCGCTGGCAATTCATCTCGATTTCTTGAAATCACGGTGTAACCTCACACTTAATATTTGCCGTTTTAGACCATGGTTTTAGAGGGGTTTAGACCAGAGTTATAGACGGTTATTTGCGGGAGGTTTTCAACTGTCTATCCTCCAAGAAACTATGTTTCATTTTATGAAAACCTCCCGCAAAAACCGTCTATAACTCTGGTCTAAACCCTCTAAAACCATGGTCTAAAACGGCAATGAAACATAGTTTCTTGGAGGATAGACAGTTGAAAACCTCCCGCAAATAACCGTCTATAACTCTGGTCTAAACCCCTCTAAAACCATGGTCAAAACGGCAAATATTAAGTGTGAGGTTACACCGTGATTTCAAGAAATCGGGAGAATTGCCAGATGCCAGGTTACTCTTCAAGTTGTCACGTGACCATGAGTGACTTAATCGTTTTAGGAGTATAATAAATTTTTACATTTTACTTACCTCTTTACATATTTAATTTTATTATTATTTAATTTTTTACTTCATAATTAAAGTTTATAAAAAAATTGCTGTTATCCTCGAGCGACTTTTGTTTTTAACCTGATTTTTGGGCGTCTTTTGTTTTTTGCTCGGATCCGTCGATCCGGCACTTCACAAGTCAGACGCCGCTCCGTATTGTTCGGAAAACTGTTTTGAATAGTGTTCCATCAAAAAAAGCGAAAATGAGTGAAAATAAACAAGAAAAGGAAGTAATCGACTACAAGAGATTATTGGTGGTGTCCAAGTTAAACTGGCGGACAAATCTCGCCCGTTGAGAGAAATCCTTTTGATAAAGGGTATCAAAGAAAATTGTCGGCAAGAGATTAAAGAAAATAAAAAAGATCCATCCAAAACATAGACTGCATCATAAAAAAAATAAAGGTAAATTGAATTCTAGCCGCCAAATAACTACTTTTTGGTTAAACTTTATAAAAAAAAAATTAAATTAAGAAAAAAAACGATTCATTTTCCAGGTAGATCCCGAATGGAAAGAGTGACTTCTGTGATACATCGTGTCTACTTTTATGTATAAATTAGTTCTTGGTTCAATGAAGCATTAATATTTTTATTAAAATTGTTTTTGTTGTTTGATTGTTTTTATTTTATTATGTTTTTTTGATGTCATGAGTGTCATAAAAATATCACTGCAGCCCTCTTCACTCCGCCATTAAAATTACTTAATAACCCCCTCCATCATAAATCGGCCATTTACAGAAGATTGGCCTTCCTGTACCTAAATTATTTTTTCATGTGGCTACCGTTGCGATAAGCAACAAAAAAAAGCTTGAAAAAAATTTGAGTTGTGGGCGTGTGTGAAGGAGACCATCCGTCTTCTTTTTTAAACTTTTTTTCTTTTTAATTCTTGAGAAACACTTGAACGAAGTCTTTCATATTTTTATTTTCTCTTTTTCTCTAATTTATATTTGACGATCCAGAAGAATTCTTGCTGACCCACAAACGAAGATGAAATATAAAGGTATTCCTATCTTTTTAAAAAATGCTATACGCGAGGCTTTAAAACGTTCAAGAACTCTTGATGGGATGAAAAAAAAAAAACACGCCGAACCAAAACATAATTAATTAAGTGGGAATTCAAAATTTTAATTTTACAACTCCAAAAATTTATAATATTGGCAAAACAAAATTTTTGAAAAATTAAATGTACAATTAATTTTGACAAAATTATTAAAGCGTGTATAAAATTATTCCATTAATCCCTAAATTTATAATTCATAAAATAATAAGCAAACTTCAGTTGAACTACCATAACTATTAATAATCCATATTGTACATTTAATTTTTCAAAAATTTTGTTTTGCCAATATTATAAATTTTTGGAGTTGTAAAATTAAAATTTTGGAGTTTTAGAGATTGATAGATTTTGAGTTTTAGTTATTGAGAGTAAATTGTGATGAGAGGTGACAATATTCACAGATTCCTGTGTTTACACATTTTTTCTAATGATTGATCAACCTTTTTCCTTAATTAATCCCAAATTCCAATGATTAACCATTATTTTCCTTAATTAATCCCAAATTCCAATGATTAACCATTATTTTCCTTAATTAATCCCAAATTCCAATGATTAATCATTATTTTCCTTAATTAATCCCAAATTCCAATGATTTATCATTATTTTCCATAATTAATCCCAAATTCCAATGATTTATCATTATTTTCCTATGATTAATCACAGACTTCCTGTGATTAAGAATTTGAAAACTGTAAATTTTTGTATTAAATTTTTTTTCTTAGTTTTTGCTAATATTCAAGCTAAAAAATGCTTTCTGATGATTGATCAAGCTTTTTCCTTAATTAATCCCAAATTCCAATGATTAATCATTATTTTCCTTAATTAATCCCAAATTCCAATGATTAATCATTATTTTCCTTAATTAATCCCAAATTCCAATGATTAATCATTATTTCCGTAATTAATCCCAAATTCCAATGATTAATCATTATTTTCCTATGATTAATCACAGATTCCTGTGATTAAGAGTTTAATCACAGATTTCCTGTGATTAAGATTTTTTCTTAATCATATCTGTGATTAAGATTTTATTCTTAATCATCTCTGTGATTAAGATTTTAATCTTATTCTTAATCACAGAAAAATATTCCTATGATTTAAAATCTTAATCATATTCATGATTAAGATTTTGCCCATCTCTGGTTTCATTTGATTTTCTATCCTTTTCCCCGGTAGATGGGATCATGTTCTCAGGATGTCTCTTAGTTTTACAGCCTAAAAATCCTAACATAACTACATTTCTCTAATTTTACTCAATATTTCATCCAAGATAAGCCCTATCACAGAATTTTAGATTATAAGGAATTTAACACCCTTGTACCAAAAAAATAAAAAAGTTAACTGACACTGTTTTGCTTTAAGTAAGCGATTTTCTTCTCAGCCGTTTAGTTTTCTTCAGTATTGCGGCGTATTTTAGAAAAAGAGGCGTCTACGCAAAGTAGATTTATGAAAAGTGGGTGAGAATTTTCTCTGCACTATGCACTTTCCATTCTTTCTTTAGAGGAACAAAAACTTCAAAAATAAGTGCAATGTGGTAAAGAGTACTTTCGTGAAATAGGCCTAGTCACAAAATTCCGATTCCGCAAAAAAAAAAAAAAAAAAAAAAAAAAAAAAAAAAAAAAAAAAAAAAAAAAAAAAAAAAAAAAAATCGCTTCCCTTGTCCTCCTGGAGACTTTCCTACCTACTTATTTTGATGAAAATTTATGATGGAAGATAAAATAGAAAGTTTATACCTATGCGCCCTCCAGATTTACAACGTGCATAAACGATAAATTGAAGAGCTAATTTGAAGTGGTGCAAATGCAATTTGCTTTTCGATAACAGACTGTTGATCAAAAGCGAAGATTAATAATTAAAAGAGATCGGACAAATTGCAGGCCGATTCAAACTGGTAGGATGGTCTAGAAGATGAAGAAAAAACCGCTCTCGAAAATGAAGTCATGGTTAAATTGACCAGTGGAGCTAAAATAGTAGTCGTATGTCGATTTATGTGGAATTTGTGCGTTTATTGGGTAAGCCGGAGCGAGGCTCACGATTAAAGGTCGACCGACAACGGGAAGAGAAGCTTTCACCATCCCAAGACCCTTAACAATTAATCACAATTTGTCTGGGGCAAAAGAGGAATTCGCTTTTTTTTTTTTAAATTTTTTACACGTCGTCGGAATTTAATTGAAAGTGCCTGTAATTAGGGCATTTATGCGCCGTCTCCGGCAACGTCTCCCTATTCACCGCTGATCCCCCAGTTTGTCCTTTTCAGATATCTTCCCGCCCATCTGTAAACCTAATGAGACATGTCCGTCGAGGCAGCGCAGCAAATAAGGCGTTTTATGTAAAAAGCTTTTTCTCGTGTTATACCCAAGACCCGATTAGTTCTAACGTCAATCTACGTTTCAGTTCTAACATTTAAATCACCAACCGCCGAGTCGTCGGGTGGAATACGTAAAATCCGATTGAAAACTGGTTTTTGGTCCCAAACATCCCTAGAAACAAAACAGGAACGGAAACAAAATTTTACTCAATTCCTTGCAAAATAAGAAAAGGGGAAAAATCAATCATTCCGGCATCAAACAAGTTATACCTAAAAGGAGAAGAATTAATTGCTGGAATCATTCCCAGATGCGCTTAACTCATCGTCTTGTTTATTTTTACGAACCTACTTTATGTTTCCTCCCAACTTAAAAAAAATTAATTGTTTGTCAAAAACGTTCTAGTTTAAAGTAATAAAAACAAAAATAAAATTACTTATCTAACTAATCAATTTTAAAAAGTGCCGTTGGCACTACTGTTGCTAACCTTTATAACCACATATCACTTGTCCTTCTACATTCGGACTGAATATACTGATAGTTGCCAGCAAAAATCATAAATTGATTCATTTTCTAAAAAGTTTAAAGAAAGGAAAAATGGGGTCTGAAAACGAGCTTCTACGTACTTTTCTAAACTATTGTATTTTACTATAATGTGTTGTAATTCTCAAAAACAAAAGAAATAAAGATGTTTACCAATTGAGAAAATAATTGTCGATTATCTAGAAGATTTATGTGATAATCGAAAAAAAAAACGATTTTGTGAATTTCCTAGTGATATCGTAAACAAATAGAAAATGAGGTTGAAAAGGGAAAACAAATCAAAATTGAAAACAAAGTCCGAGGAAAAGGGTTCGAAAAGAGCCCGAGGGGAGTCACTTAACAAGGCGGCGTTTATTCAAAACCAAATAGATTTCACAACGACCCCGCACGCTCCATACGAAAGTGAAATATGGGAGAGCCATCAGAAGAGGAGAGTCAACGGCTCAATTTATTTCCCGACCCGGAGCAAAGCGAAGGCGTTCTTCTGACGAAGGAATAATAGAAAGGCTGAATATCCACTAAATAACGAACACGTTTGATATTAAAAATTAAAGGTGAGAAAGGTTAATCCGGAGAATGAAAAGTCACACAAGTTCCGGAATGACCACTGAACATCCCAGAAAAATTATGACCTCTCAGCTCGATGACTTTTTTAAAAGAAATAAACTGTTTTAGACCACTTTTACTTTTTTTATGCGGATACTTGTATGCACGGAGATAAAAATCGCCTATTTTATTGATTGGAAAATAACTGTTAAAAAAATTAAGTATCCTATAAACAAAATTTTAAATGCTTTTAAATTCAAGACGTCCAAGAAATGGCTTCTTGGGAGCTCTTTAGATATAAAAGGAATCATTACAGAATCCGATTATATCCTCCAGTACAGTGGCAATTACGTCTTAAGCATTTGAACTTTTTTTTATAAATAAAGAAATAAAAGTCTTGCGATAAAGTAAATATTTCCGGCGAAAGAGCCAAATTTTTTTCCCCCAAATTTGATGATTATAAAGCATCAAAAAAAAATTAAGCCACATTTTTTTATACGACCGTTATAATTAGGTTGAAAAGGCTTATGCTTCATAAAAATTAAGAATTCAGGACGATCGTTCCCGATTCCTTTCACTTTTGGACTTCGCATTACTAAAAAAAAAAAAAAATAATATTTTAAATAATTTCTCAATAATAGGGTGCTAATACGATTGCTGCGGAATTCCGGAATATTAGATACCTCAGAGGGTAAAATCGGTTTTGTCTATGATGCCGTCCGCTCAATTTTTTTTTAATTCTCTGACTACCTGGATCCCTTTGAACTCAGAAGATGTAAATTCAATATGAAGAAGTTAGTTTTTAATTCGGTGTTTCATTAGTACGAAAAAGTTTAAATGATTTTGGAAGCTGTTTTATGAAGCATAAACGAATATTTAACTTGACAGGTTTATAACTGTAGCACTCGTTTGAAGCTGTCATCGCCCAAAGAGTTTCTTTTGATTGAAATGAAACACCTCCCCCTCTCACCCCGAAACTAATGTTAAGGAATAGAAAATTAATGTTGCGGAATAGTGGCTACGGTTTTTCGGTGGTGGCGACTGGCGGGTGAGGGGCACCATCTTGTTATTAATAGCCTGCGATAATTTTAATACGTTTTTGGGTAGCGTTAGGAAATTAATCTTTTCAGAATTGGAAAGTGGAGGTTCTTCGTGATTTGTAACGCCCAGAACTTCCCACCAGACTTTTTATTCAAGGAGCGTTCAAGTTGCCTACATTTTCAGAAAAGTTGGTGTTGACCTTTTTTATTTTTAACATTCGCCATTTTAATCGACATTCGTAATCATCTCAATCGTAAGTCTCTATTCAAACGAAAACGGATTTGATTTAATTTTGGAGAGACGAAGTCCGTTTACTACCGTTTAGCCTGGAGATGTCATTTTGGTTCTTCACTTGTTTCATCTTTGCGTGATAAAAACTCAGGGCTCATATAGCAGGAGTCTCTTAAGATCCAGTGAAGTATCCCGCCTGGCTTAATATCGTCAGCTTTCGTATCTCCATCTCTGCCTCAATTTTCTTAATGCAGAAGTGCAGAGGCGGCAGACATCCACCAGAGTTGGACATCGGTATTAAACAGCGAAAAAAAAAATGTAAGAAGTTAATTAAAAAGTCCTTTTCAGGAAATTCCCTTCTAAGCAACTCTGAGTAAGTTGTAGCATAATTTTCATCATTGGTAGATATAAAATCCATTAGGTATGGATATTTTACCAGTGAAACAGCAATCAATCGACCACAGTCTATCTAAAATTGATCACTGCTCTAATTATCACCTTTTAACATTAGATTGTATCCTTTTTTTCCTTGTTTACTTGAGTAATATAAAAGTAAATTAGTCAATTTATTACGTGATAAGGAGCCAATTAAATTTTTTCATAGTATTAATACAGGTACGATTAGTTAAGAAACCATTTTTTAAAAAGATAAAATGAGATCGATAAAGGGTTGAATAAAAAATGATTTTCGCAACTTGGGTGTTTTCAATTTTTAAGACGAATAAGGCTAAAAGAAGGTTTCGTGCTCATCAAATATTTTGGTAGACCGCAGTAACTCTTGATTCTGAAGCCGACATTTTTAGACTGAGTCTGGCGAGACGTATCAACTCCGAAAATCATAAGTCGAGGATATTAGCTATTAAAATAGCTTCCTTACGAGGAAGTTAAAAAAACTTTCACCTCTTTTAGCCATCACCTGCATCAAATCGTCAACCATTAATTTATTAAAAGGATCAAAAGAGAAAGAAGTTAGGAATCTGTATTAGACGGTGGAAGTATCTCGAGGATGCAGAGTCGCTTTTAACATTGTCTCGTCCTCCTAACTAGCTATCTTTACGTCCCTTAACGTCTCCCTAGATCGATGGCACTTCAAGCCAATACACGTCACTATAATGAACTGGGTTTTCATTCAAAACGTAGAACGGAAAGCGATCTTTTAAAAATCGAATAAAATTTTTTACTTGCTAGAGGCTTTTTTTAAAAATAATGTAAATGGGACGAATAATTGAGGTTTTGTCCATAGAGGTATAGTGCAATTTAAAAGATTGAAGTTTCTCAAAAGAAAGTGTCCCCAGACGTCTCAAGTAGGCGAGAGGAGGACGACGTCGACGCACGGTTCGACCCTTGGACATTAACATACGAAATTAGCCCATTGTTCTCGCCGCTATTAGATTGCCTCACACCCCCGGCCGCGTTCGCCCTGGCACGTCGAGTCCCGAACGTTTTTAAAACGAACCTGTCCGATTGTGTTCCGACACTCGCGGTGACAGGACGCTTTGAAGTCTTTTATGGTGGAAGGACTCTTTCACGTATGTCAAGACTTTTTATCTTGTCTCCGCCAAAAACGTACTTGGATAAGGGAAATAAATTAAAGGTAAAATGGAGTTTTATCGCCCGTTTTTTGATTAAAACAGGTTGATTATATGGTATCAATTAAAAAAGAAACAAGACCTTCTCTTTATTAACTTCCACCTCAAAAGGAAGCCCTTTCTTCTTTTCTGAATAATTAAGGCCGATTTCACGTGTTTTATTGAGTTGTTGTGAGTTAATTTATGCAATCTATTCGTTAGTTGAAAAACGATAAAAATACACTGATAAAGCTACTCAATTATTGCCCCATTCTGTTTTTAGGTGTGAGGTGCCCAGAAAAGATGTTTCTTGGACGAAAGACCGAGAAAAACTGCAAAATCGGAAACTTACCTAAATAGGGAATTGTTTTTTAGAGATAGTGAGAAAAAAAAGAAGACAACGCACAAAAATTGGGTGATTTTTTGGTAAAAATGGTGAACACAAATAAATCGGGTTAAAAGAAAAAAGGCTTTCAAGATCATCGCCGAAAGATTGATGATAACGCCCGAAAAATCGCGTTTCTTCCTAAAATCCTTGCTGCACAGCCCACAGAAGTGAAAAGTTAAAATAATTGGTCAAGTTAAAAGACTTAATTAAAAAAAAAATAAAGAACCAGTTCCGTAGGTATAACAAAGAGCCCACCAAAACGCTCCATTTTTGTTGAAGGGATCGAACTTCGCGGTCGAATAAGTTAATTTCACAAATCTACGTTAATTAATCAGCTTTTAAACTTAATAACTTCTATTTTTCAAAAACCAAAAAATCATCTCTGGTTCTTTCCCATAAGAAAAAAAGGTATCTCCGACTAATTTATTTTCTTGATTTCCTCGCTTAATTTAACCATCAACTAAACGGAAACCAAATTGGTTTGATGGCTTCATTTTATAAAATCTTTACAAGCCCGCTCTAATTATTAATTTTTATCGCCTTAATCATTTATTTTTTTTTTTATTATTGATATTTTCAATTCAAGAGTTCGTTTTTCAAACTTGTATTAATTTCATGTTGTATCCATTGAGTAATTGGTTAGCTTTGTACCCTACAAGCTCGGATGTGGCGGTCAATTTTCTCGCATTTTGAATTTTAACGTTTGATTGAAATTCTGGTTCTTGAGGATATTTATGTCAGCCAGACATGGCAATACGACAAAAGCTACATCTCTCCTGTCATCAAATCGATTTTTTCCCGGGTGGGGGGGGGGACTGTGAGGCCAAAACAAGCAAAAATAAAAGATTGAAGAAAAAAAAACATCAGAACTCACGATATCGAACTTGGACCGTCATTTAAAACCTCTCCATCAACATAAACGTCATCCTGCGAAGTGTGCGAGCTGATTTCTTTTCTTATTTGTCGGACGAATCAAACAGATTTCAAAATGGGATTTCCGGACGAGTTTTACGCGATAAATCAATTTGTCAACCCATATAATCAATTCAAACTGGTTCGTTAGTCGAGAGCCGTGTTTTTCTACCGTTTTTTACATGTTTAAAGGACCCTCCCCCGCCCGCGTTTTTTTTAATTCCTCAAAAGGAAGTCATTTTAAAAAGGCCGCAATTTACTCCAAATATTCCAAAAATGGAAAACAATACTGTGCAGAACTCACCCACCGGTTTTTTGTAGACCTAGACCCTTGGATGCCACCCTCCACAATTTGCGGGTATAACAATAACATTTCTTTTGAAAGTTAAAACAAGCTACATTAAAAACTTGAATTCAAAAACTCAATGAATGCGATGTTTCAAAAAAATGTTTTTTTGTTAAAAAAAATTTCACCTTACAGAAATTCAGAATAATTTTACCCACTGACCAAATATTCGTAGAAAGAAAAAAAAATTAATTTGCATTAGCGTAAAAAAAATATCCCCTTGCAATTTGTGATGTAACCGACGAAATATTTCCATACTTAAAAGCCTCCCCAATCATTTATGACGTCATTATTAAAACTAGGTCGAGGTAATTCGAGCTCAAATGAAAACTAGGCGTCCGCCATTTTTTTTTCTTCACAAAAATCAAACGAACTGCCATTTTTAACCAAAATTAATGCGCTTACCCTCCCCCCGCAAAAAAAATATTAAACACATTTTAGTTTTTGCCTTATCTCAATATTCAAAAAACCGAAAAAAAATTTAATATAATTTTTTTCTGCCTTCATCCAATTTATTTAATTAATAATGTAAAAAATAAGAAAATGTGTTGAAAAATTGGATAAAGTTAAGCCGTTCCGGGAGAAGCGATGGACGGCCGGCTTGAACCTAAGACGAAATAGTGATCGATTTAGAAGATTAAAATTAATCAAGAAGCAATTTTCTAAAATAACACCTTGAAGTGTAATATTTATGTACATACTGATATAAGGCGATGATGTAGTAGTGGGCTCATTGCCTTCATTAGCGAAACTAGGTCGAATTGCTTCATTTCGAATATTCACGAATCCAATTTTAATGAAAAATTAGTGATTTCATCTCGTTCTAAATTTGTAAATGAACTCAGGGGCGCTATTTAAGATAATGTCCGGTTACTTTATTTTTTAGGTGTCTCCGAAGTAAGTTTTGTGCCTTAGACACTGTTTATAGTTGACTGTAGATAGTTGCTTATGTTGAAGCCAGATTTTTGAAAAAGGGTCATTGTAGTCAAATGACGATTCTACCCTCCCGGGAAGATAAAGCGGGCGCAATTATGTGAAAATTAGCTTAAATAAGCTAATATCTGCCTAACTAAGTTAAAAAAATTCAATTTTAATATTTTAAGAATTCCAGGGGTGAGATATTTCTTCCCTTTAATGACCACTGCTTTTTTTCATTATCTGAATTTTTTTTCCTTTACAGCAAAATTCGAGGTGTTCGAAATATGAGCATAATTAATTGTTTTTTTTCCCTCTCCTTCTCCACTTTCACACAAAGTAAATGGCGAGTAGGGGAGAAGGGGAAGAAATTGGGTTAAACATAGTTATTTATGCCAATAGTGTAGATAAGAGCCTGTTTTTTTTTATCATAAGGAGGGTGGTGGGAGATATTCGAAAACTGTTAATTCGAACAGGGTTAAGATTTTATCAAGGTTTTTTTATCGACATTTTTATGCTTTTTTTAAATAAATTAATTCGTTTCTTTAAATTTAAAAATTAAATAACATGAAAAAAATTTTCACTCGTGAGTCTCATAAAAGCCGCCTCGAAGAGACAAAACTATAAATCATAAAAGTGAATATTTTCAGCACATAAATTTGTCCTTTAGGCCAAAAATGATAGGCTTGTCAGATTTAATTTTTAAGCTATAAACACTTCAAAGGCTTAAAAATTTTAGAAGCGAGAACTTGAGTTAGAAAAACGTGCAAAATTTCATTTACGTTTTTTTTTCCAACTCGGTCTCGTACTCACGAGGTAATCTTTTGAAATGGGGAGATGGGTCGATAATGAAGTGATTAATGAAGTACCTTGTTAAGAAAAGCTCGGCGAAAAGTTTCCCTCGTGTGTCTCGGCTCCGCGTCGAGGATGTCGGCGCATTGACGGAGGAGGCGGAGGCGGAGGCGGTCGCGAACGCTTTCCTCTTCCATCGAGGACATTTTTATTTTGGTGCTCGGTGTCGTCGGAAGGCTTTGAGTCTGGACGTTGAGGCTCGACCCTTCGTCGGGTGGCTCCTCCGCCCTTTTGTACTTATCCGGATCAGGGCTCCAGCTTTGCGTTATGTCTTTGAGAAGACCCAGACTTTTCCTCCTCGCCTCCGTACCGCCTTCCATGTCAATTTTAACATTCGGCACAGTCGTATCCGTCATCACAACACTTTCAAGTTTACAAAAAAACGGGGGGGAAAATCAAAAATAAAACAAACACAGTTTTAATTAAAAATTATTTTTAAAAAAATCGCGATATTTTTTATCGTATTGGGCCGTGATGAATAGATGATAGTGGTATGAAGTCGTACGGAAGACTGAATGAGACAGGCAACCCTCGGACTCAGCTTTCTATCACCTGTGGGAGAGGGGAGCTCGGAATCGTTTTTGTCATAAACACCTTAATCGTTCAAAATATTGCCAAACCATTCATAAATGAGAGTATCAATGGATTCGTATAAGTAATCTGTTTCAAGGTTCAGCCGCTCATATTTTTGAGATGTTTCATAACGACTGACTTAAAATTTCTCAGAATCCAAGACGAGTAACCGTAATTTTTTTTTCCCCCTAATTTACAGACTTAAAAGTTCCACAATCTTAGGTAATGATAATTAAGAACTATAACTAATTAAAAATAGTCTTTTCAATTTGGTCCCAAAATGTCAACAAAAGTATTTTTCGAGAATCGGCCTGTGCCAAACGCACATTTTTCTGAGTATCCTAAGATCCCATTAGGCCGCAATTAAGGTTTTTGGATTTTTATTTCTCTATGAATTGGGCATTTCAGAAAACCTTTTGGCAACCAACATAGCACAT
Organism: Orius insidiosus; assembly: GCA_014119065.1. Lineage (NCBI taxonomy): Eukaryota > Metazoa > Arthropoda > Insecta > Hemiptera > Anthocoridae > Orius > Orius insidiosus. The sequence goes on along the minus strand of JACGAQ010001179.1, from coordinate 53,214 downwards.
GTGTTGTATTACCCGAGAATAAGAGAGAGGCAATGGGTAGTATCTTTTTTGAGAGGCATATCCGTAATACGTTTGAGAGAATAGGCAAAGGATGTGGCATAAGAAGTCAATGAAGAGCAGGAGATTAAAAAGTCGCATCGGTCCATAAAATCAGTTAAAAGGTTGATAAAATTTAGGTTCCACCAAACGAGCCCGGCTCTATACAGATCAGCCTTCAAAACTAAAAATCGTAACGTAATTCATAAGTATGAAGTTAGGCCAAGACGAGAACTTTCTCAAAAGAGTGCTTTTGCAAGTGCTTTTGGAGCAAGACCGTTCACAACTCAAGACGAACAGTTCTCCTCCATTTTTGGGAATTTTGAAAAATTTTCTCGGCATTTTCAATATAATTACAAAAGGAACATTTTTGGAGATAATCCGATCGGCCGGCCGGAACCACAGACAAAGTTGAGATCGGAAAAGTGCAATAATCGATTTGACCCTCCAGTTTTCCTATTTTCTAAGTTTTTTTTTTCGAAAAATTTTCCAAGTTTTTTTTTTTTTGTAAAAAAAATTTTTTTTTTTCGAAAAATATTCCGGGTTTTTCCTTTTTTATCTTTTTTTTTTTGAAAAATTTTTTAAGTTCTTTTTTTCGAAAATTTTTTAAGTGTCAAGGTAGAAATAATGGGCTCTTTGGCCTAGAGATGTGCCTCTCGTAATGGGTAGAAGTACGAAATTTCTCCCTACTAAAAAAAAATTAATAATTAAAAAGTGACAATTTTTTTACACCAAAAATTCTTAAAAATATAAGGAGTAATTGGTGAAAATTTGGTGAAAATCGGATAAACGGTTCGGCCGCAGCGAATTTTTTAAAATTTCAAACAGACATATCTCCGCCATTTTTTCGAAATTCAACAATCGCCCTCGTTACATTCTTGTTCACCGGCTAAAGAAATTTGTGTGAAAATTTGGTGAAAATCGGATGAAAACTGTGGCCGTAAAGTGTTCCGGACGGCCGGCCGGCACCACAGACAAAGTTGAGATCGGTAAAGATCAATATTCGATTATACCCTCCGGGGTCTGGAAGACCCTTCCCCAAAAACCCGACGTCGAGGGTATCGCAATAACTTTTAAGGAAGTTAAAAACCCTCCGTTGGGCATATTTCAATAAATTTCTTCCAAAAAATTTATTACATTCACTCCCCACACCTACTTTTCTTTCCATCGACATCGTACAAATTATTGATGAAATAATTCATTATTTTTTGGCCAATTTAGAATGTCCTTTAGTTCTTCACAGTCGATTCTGAAATAAAGTCAAAATAATCCTATTCATTTAAGTCATGAATGAGCTGCTTCATGACATGGCGCCTTCAAGATACTCAATAGGCTAAAACTGAATGCAGTTCGGCGTTGAGGGAAAACATTCTATAGAATGTTAACATACACAATACACACAGAACTTTTCAGGAATATAAAAGATTTCATTGAACATCACTCTCATTCTTATCTTAAAAATTATAAGAAAAAAAAAGGAAGATTTATTAATTGTGATCAGAGTTGGAAGTACTTAAGTACATTCGTACATAAGTACTTGCTTCAAGTACTTCTAAGTTTTTAGAAAATATCACTTAAGAAGCATCAATAAATGAAAGATGAAGTTGATTGAGAGTTTTTTAACGTTTAAGTACAACTAAAGTAATTGTCAAGTACAATTACAAGTACTAGTACTTGTAATTATTTTATTTTAGAACAATTACAACTACTTGTACTTGTATTCGTCAGTTCTCTACCAATCTCAAGTACTTGGGCTTGTACTTGTCTTTCTCAACTTGTAAGTACATTTACTTGTAATTGGTACTTGTACTTTAAGTGCAACAAGTACAGTTCGGGGAAAAATAACATAAAATAAATAACCTAAGGGACAACACAAGACAAAAAGGGATGATATGTCATTGCCCATATTTACTAAGTACAAGTACTAAGTACAATTAAGTACTTGTTTTTTGTTTTAGATTTCAAGTACAATTCCAAGTAATTGTACTTTTCTTATAACTATCAGAACAAGTACAAGTACATGGACTTGGATGTGCTTGTGCAAGTACAAGTACATGGACTACTTTTAAAAAAATATGGCAAGTACAAGTACAAGAACTGTACTTGTACTTGCCATATTTTTTAATTACTTTACTTGTACTTTGTACTTTGTACTGGAAGTACGATTTTGCCAACTCTGATTGTGATGAGCATCCTTGGGGATAAAAAAAGTTTTGTATCTTACTCAAATATACAGTGATCGCTGTCAGTGAAGTCGCTACCAGGTACCAGTATCGAGGTGGTCCGTTGAAACAGGGCCCCACAAAAATAAAAACAAAATTGCCTTATAGGAAAGGTAAAAAACAAATGAAAATTGCAAGGTGTTCCTACAAAAACCAAAAGCAACCAAAACCAGTGGAAATTAACACAGGATCAATCAAAACCCATTTCCAAAATGTTTTTGTTGAGGGTATAATATTACATTCTTATGACTTATGAGAAATTGAAATTTCCAAGAGTGAGTTTGATAGTTGAAAACAAATTAACTCGACTTTAAATCAACCTTTTTCGCATTACAAAACAAACAATAAAGTCATTAACATCTTATTTGAAAAAAAAAATCAAGTCGACTTGAACGAACATAAAACAAACAATTTATTCGTAGTGAAAAAAAGAGAAAAGAAAAAAATATAAGCTTTTTTGAAATGTTTCGACTTGCCAACTTATTCCCGATGACCATCCATTTACTTTTAACTTCCTCAATTTTATTTATTTCTTTCTATAGGTCCAAACATTGAAAAAAAAAAGATTCAATAAATATGTATCCATGTATAAATAAATTTTCCTGAAAATCAGGCATGCCATGAAACAAAAAAAACTTACTTCGTTAGTTCGATCTGGGAGCATTAATAATATTTAGATCTATGGTTAAAAATAATACAGAAAAACTAACAATACAAACCTTGGGAGGACGACTTTCGTTTTTTTTTTTTTTTTTTTTTTTTTATCTAATTGTGATAACTAATAACTTAATGTTCGGTAGGTAATTATTTCAAGAATCTCAAAATTAAAGAATAACAATTTTATTTTTTTAAAAAAGTATGAAACAGTTAACAAATATCAAAAATCAAATTTCAGCGGAGTTGATAATCTATGACAATGAATTAATATTTAAGAACAGAATAAATTAAACATAAGTATTCTATGCTATCATTAAATTTTAATTTATTTTTATCAATTAAGAGAATTTAAAGCATTTTACATTTGGCCACAAAAATAATGTGCACCATTAAGGTGGCGCTAAAGAAGGCACTATTTAATTTTATTTTTGAAGTTCCTTAAACATACATTAAATCAGTATTTTGTTATTACAATGATAAAAGTTGGCTATATTGTTTGGTCATTGAGTTTTTTACTTTTTTTAAATAGTTTAGCTTTTACATGTCGAAGCTTTCGTTTGTTCAAAGAAAGGGTTTTCACTGTCAGAAATTTTGAAAGCCCTTTTTTGTTTGAAACTGCTGAGAATGGATTCCAGTCTGAGGCATTTTTTGACATTGTTGATCAGTTTCTTTGCCTGTCGATTCGCCGGTGAGGTCTTAGAGGGGGACATGTCAGCTTCTGAGATCCGAGTCTTCTCCTTTGCTTGGCTTTAACGCATAACACTCTCTTTACTTCCCTCTTCACTCTGTTTCCGCAGTCCCAGCAGGGGTCTGTTTCTTCTTCTTAACTTGAAAATGATACACCATTCATAGTCTGAAATTTAAAAAAATCTGAATCAGTTTTGCACATCAACAGTTAACCATCAGAAACTAGCAAAGAACCCTCTTAAGAAATTATCAGACTAGGTTTTTTTGGATGATTGGGCGATTAAAGCTCAAACACTTGGAGATGGAGACCAAGCTAACGGGACTACTTGGCTATCTTAAGCTAGGCAGGACATTACAAGAAGTCGTCATATTTATTAATACTTTGCATTTAAGGACAAATATGTATGACTAATAAACAATCGACAAGCATTTTAAGGATTTTTTCCCCTATATGTACATATATTTTAATACCATGCCCCGAAATATGGCTGTAAACCTACCATTTGAAGAAAACATCTTTCTAAACGTCACTTTTCCAAGTCAGTAGCTCTCAGTAAGCCCTGAAAAATAAACAAACACAAAATTAACATTTAAATAACACAAAAAGCGATAAGGTAGCCTCCTTCAGAAAGTCTAAATCCTCATAATCTTTTATTTTTGACAGTAAATAAAAAAATCCAAGGCTGTTTAAAAGCCTCTGTGAAACTAACTCCAATATTTTCTTTGGAAATACGCCAAATAAATAATATATTCTACGTACCATGATTTTTAAAAAAATTAATTAATTAATGCGTATCAGTTTAATAAATTATATTACTTTCATTAATGAAGATACCAGTAAAACTTACCATTTTTCTTCGTAAAGGTGTAGGATTTCTTCTGAATACCGTCAACTTCATATTATAGGGTTAAAGGTGCTCGTTTCCGATGAGGATTCCTGACTTCTTTTTGTTATCTCCTTTTCTCTCTTCTTTTTTTTTATCTGTTTTTAATCTTCTTTTCTCTCTTATCTTCGCAAGTAACTTGAAAATTCAGTTCCAAACGCAAAAATTATCAACCGTGACCCTTCAGTAAAACAGAAGAATGCTTTATTAATGATAACCTTTTTTTTTAAATATGTGCTCCGATATCTAGTAAGGTAGGAAAGAGATTAGTCACTCATGTGTTTTTGTTTTTTTTTCGCTTATGTTTTTATTATTACATATTATTATTTTATTTTTATTTTTTTTTAACCTCCTTAAAGAAGATATTGTTGTACCCTTCACGTAAGGTGTTTGGGGAAGGCTCTTCCAGACCCTGTAGGATCATCATACTACTATGTACACTTTCCGATCGGAGCGGTTAAGAGAACGGTTGGGATATTCTGTGGAGGGAATCAAAACTTGTATTCGGTTCGGACTGGAGCCGAATGAACTGGGGAACGAATACGTTGCGGACAAAGGGATGGTTGTGTAAGGGATTTTCTACATAAAATAGAGATTTAGTATAAAAAGAGTAAGAGGGGATTGTTTCCCCCACTCAAGTAGTAATTCATTGTCAATAATGAGGATTCATACAGAGAGTCTCGTTTTAACAATCACAGAGTGAGGTCACCTAAACGTCCAGCCCCCCCCAGTTTATAAACCTGTCCAAGTTTCATACAATATATTATATTTTAATTGCCTGTATCATTTTATTCCTAAGCTACCTTTAATCCCAAAATATCAGAGAACCCCTGGAACGCTACAACCCAGGCAGCGGTGCTCCTAAACATCCTCTATCCATAAAATCCTAAGTTCCTCTTGCTCTTTGCTTGTTAGTGCGAAGTAATAAACCGCGAGTAATTATTGTTCAAGCTAACCATTTAGGGGGAAGAACAACCACTTGTTTTTCTCGGCGAGAACAATATTTTACTGAGTTCCTAAACGCGATCAGAAAATTTAAGCAAGTGCGAACAAAGTATTCGGGTGTGTTAGGCAAACGCTACGTACCGGGAACAAGGTAAGTGGAAAAACATCTTTCGTGAGTCGTTGAGCATTTTCATTTTACACATACAATAGAACAAAAGAACACAGGATAAGGCAAAAATTTGGGGTGGAGAAGTTTCATTATTACATATATCTAACAAAATTTAAATTAATAACTGACCACGCAGCTTTAAAGTACATGCTAAACATGAAAAATTCTTCAGGGAAAATCCTCCGATGGAGTTTAAAATTGCAAGATTACGATTTTACAATAGAACATAGAAAAGGCACCCAAATTCCGCACGCAGACGCGTTAAGCCGAAGCATTTCAGTTATCGAAAACGGTGAAGTTGATTACAAGCTGTTAAAATCCCTTGAAAAATTAAATACGGACGTATCATTGAGTTCAAGAGAGCAAGATCATCTCATTTTTCAATTGTCAGCAACTCAGCCGACAGAATTACTTGATTTCGATTTAATAAAATTAGAACAAGAGAAAGACGAATTTTGCCAATCGACAAAAACAAAAAAGGGTTACATTATTTCACCCGAAGGCTTAATTTTCAAGATTTCAAAAGGAGGGCAAAAAGCTCTTGTAGTCCCGAAATCGTTACAACCAACGGTTCTACATTTATGCCCCCCCCCCCCCAGTTTATAAACCTGTCCAAGTTTCATACAATATATTATATTTTAATTGCCTGTATCATTTTATTCCTAAGCTACCTTTAATCCCAAAATATCAGAGAACCCCTGGAACGCTACAGTTGGCTTGAATCCTAGAACTCAAAAAGCAAACGTGCAAGACTTTTGCTTCTTGGAATTTATAATTCTAAAAACTCCCCTCTCAACTAACAAATATTTTCAATAGCAGGGATGATCTTGTGCGATCGACGATCTAGACTGTCTAGATAAAAAGCCAAAATGCTTACTTTTTTATATGTTAATTAAAAGTAAAAAGAATATTTCATCCAGTAACCCTGGAGCTCCTGACGGATTACGAAATGATCATGATGGTCGAAAGCGGTACGTCAATACCTTTTTTTTTGTGACATTTATTTATTTTTTTTTTTTTTTTAATTTAAAGGAATCCGCGGCGGTATCTGCCAGGTCTCGCATAGTCACGCGGAGGTGAACAATAAATATATGAATGACGACTATAATCCATGTAAAGAATCGTCATTCATAATTTACGAAGATTGCAATAACCTTTATGGTTTGGCAATGACGCAGCCTCTACCTTTTGGGGGGTTTGAATGGTTGGACCCGAATGTTATGACTGAACAAGATATAATATCTTTAGAAGAATTTGGAGACGAAGGTTAAAAAAAAACAATATATTCACCAAATTTTCAACCAAAATCCTCACCTACATTTCACTCTAGAAAAACCAGTAAATCAAACTATGACCTTCTTTAGTAGATATAAAAGGCCGGTTCTACCCCAGGTGGTGGAAAATGAGGCAGAGTCAGCACAATTCGCTGAGTCCAGCTACCTCGCTCCACCCCCCACCACTCCACCAAGGTAGTTGTACCCTCGCTCCCCCACTACTACTCTAAGGTACCCCCACCATCCCCCTCTCAAAGAGGGCTTCCCCCACAGATCTAACTAGTCCTAGTGACCCCCCCCCCTCCCCTCTACCCGTTCGAACACACACGGTAAATACAATTAAATAAAAAAATTCCTGTCTGGCCAGGGATCCGAACCCGGTACTCCTGCGTGGAAGGCGACTACGCTAACCACTACACCATACCGACTTCTTATTATTTCATGTTAATTAATGGCTCATTAAGATTAGACTCCAGTCGTAATCCTGAACCACCCCACTCTTCCTCCACCATAGGAAGCTCAACGTCCTCTATCCCCACTCCTGGGTCAAGCCGCCACTTGTTTTCTTTTCCTATAATTCAAATTTAAAAAAAGAAAAAATCCTCGAAGTCCGACCCATGTTGGCTCCTACGCTTTATACCAAAATAAACAGTGGCAGGTCCAAATAACCTCTCTTATCCAAAATCTTGAAAAACGAAATAAGTTCTGTGGCATCACATTTTGTATTTCTAAGAGAGAGACGAGGGAAAATAAAATAAAATAAAATAATCATTATGAGAGAAACTTTATTTCTGCACTCATATTTTTAAAATTACATAATTATTGAACAAATTGTACATTAAAGCATCTGCCAATCTTTCCAATATACATCAGTTTTACTTGTTCTGTTGATTTTTGGTTGTAAGCCAGGATGTCCTCCTCTTTGAATGATTTCCCGATCCTCCGAGGCAGAAAGACCCGGAAAATGTTGTCTCCATCTTGTAGATTCGCAACTACGGTACTTCCGAATTTCGTCTGCATCGTGTCCAATTCTATGAGTGGGTAAGGGCGTCCTTCTGTCAATTCATCGATTTTTTTTATTTCATAAATTGTGGATGCCTTGTTAAGTTGCTTAAGAAGAGCCATGATCTGTTCAAGAAAAAAAAAATTAATTTACAAGAAATTAAATAAAAATCTTATTAACTTACCAGAGAGGGAGTGTTCTTCCTTCGATGAGCTTCAAGTAAAGAATGGAGCGGTGGGAGAAAGTGCTGACGTTTTATCTGTTTCTTCCCCCTCTTCATGCGAGGCAGAGGAGTAGGGGCTCGTGGGGACTACGTCATCAGCTTTTTGCATGGAAATATTCCCAATATCCAAATACTTAATAATTAATAATTGCTTAAGTTGTGAAACACACTCGTTTATACGATTGAAGAAAATCTTTAAATTATTAAACTCCGATTTAAACAAAGAAACAGTCTGAGAGCGCGGATATGTTTCTGGAAAATTCATATATGTGTAGCCAAAAGTGACGATTCTCCCTCGTCCGCTTTTCTCCAACGAAACAGATATTTGGCTCATGTCAAAACGATTACCATCGTTCCGTTGAAAAAAGAACTCGTTAATCGTTTCCGAGATCCCAATAATTTTCATCCAGTCCTCTTCATTGATGCACACTACACTTGAATTTCGACACACTAATACCACATAAGGGTCGCAATTGTTCGAAAGGGAATATAAACCCACGATCGCCTGTTTTCCTCTACCGAGCCTAAAAAATGTAGAAAATGATAGCCCATCCATTTTCTTTGATTCTATTTCGTTAACTGATCAAATATTTAGAAAACAGATTATTTTATTTTACCAATATCTAACCAGCCTCCCCACTCTAACCCCGGCGAGCAAGCACAGTCTTGTCTCCGGTCATGACCCCACCCCACCCTTCTAGACAAGTAGACTGTCTGTGTAACCTGATCGACTAGTGGAGTTCTCTTCCCATTGTTCCAGTTCATGACCCTTCCCCACTCTAATTACGGCGAGCAAGCACAGTCTTGCCTCCGGTCATGACCCCACTCCACTCTTCTAGACAAGTAGACTGTCTGTGTAACCTGATCGACTAGCGGAGTTCTCTCCCCATTGTTCCAGTTCATGACCCTTCCCCACTCTAATTACGGCGAGCAAGCACAGTCTTGCCTCCGGTCATGACCCCACCCCACTCTTCTAGACAAGTAGACTGTCTGTGTAACCTGATCGACTAGCGGAGTTCTCTCCCCATTGTTCCCGTTCATGACCCTTCCCCACTCTAATTGCGGTGAACAAGCACACTCTTGTCTCCGGTCATGACCTCACCCCACTCTTGTAGACAAGTAGACTGTCTGTGTAACCTTATCTTCCAGCGGCTATCTTTCCCCATACTTTTTTTAATTTAAAAAATATATGATTTTCGAAGTCAGCCGCTACTTTAAAAAATTAAGCATGATAAAAGACAAAGGTTCAAGACGTCTTCTTCCTCCTCCTCCTCCGTCGCGTGCTTTTCTGCAACTGCGCTTCTTTCGCGAGAGATCATGGACTTTTAAACGCTCCTCCGTGGCAGGAGTTGACCGATTGGTGAAAATCAAAACCATCGTTAAAGAGGCAAAAACGAGGAAGTAGGGCTAACGATTGAGTCGTGCGCTAAGGTAAGCCGAACGCTAAGGTAAACCGCGCGCTAAGCCTTGACCGTGCGCTAAGCCTAAACGTGCGCTAAGCCTTGACCGTGCGCTAAGCCTAAACGTGCGCTAAGCCTAAACGTGCGCTAAGCCTTGACCGTGCGCTAAGCCTAAACGTGCGCTAAGCCTTGACCGTGCGCTAAGCCTAAACGTGCGCTTGACCGCGCGCTAAGCCTTAGGGCGAAGGGTGGGGGGCGAAGATTTTCCAAAGCGCGGGTTCGGGGGAGGCGCGGTCTAAAGTTTTTTAATGTGAATTCGGACTGTGATTGTCTCTTCTCGAAAGTTGACGGGATCTCCGTTTTGATCGACAATTTTTATCGTGACGTTGTCGATTACTCTGGTTATGAGAGGTAAATAGACAACTGTCGAGGGTCTTTCCACTATTTTATACCCTGGAGGGACGCTCGGATAGAACTGATGAAGGATATGAGCGGTTTTACCGTTTCTGTAGGAGCCGCCGACGATATTTGATTCTATTGACAGTGTCGCCAGATCGAATATCTGAACCACGGACGATGAGACGTTTATTACAGGGCTTTTGGCTAACCTGTCACGGTCTCCGAAACCTAAGAGTTTTCCGATTGATCTGGGGAACGAACCCAACCGAACCTCCTCGCTGCAAATCAACTCGGTCTTTAGGGTATTCGGATTGAAAGTAAGCGAAAAATAAGGGGCTTGTTTCTTATCGCGTTCCGCTCGGTCTTTGAGCTGTTTGACTATGATGTTGTTCAGATCCGTTATTTCATAACACCCTTCTGGGATTTTATGACGAAACTTGCCGATCTCTATCGCGCAATTACGATGGTCAACGTTGGGAATAGAATGAAAAGACTCGAATGAGAGTAACCCGACCACCCATTGATAACGGTCGTCTAAGTGAATAGGAGGAAAATGATCCTCGGAAAGAACAGACGTGCGTCCTGAGAATGACAAGGTGAACGACATAATGAGCTGGCACGCGAGGCTACGTTAGCTTTTTATAGAGTATGCAAAATTAAAAACAATAGACAGAGATGACCGCACACTACCGTGTTATATTCTTGAAAGCGATCACGATTAAATTTAATGGAGAGACGACTGTCTGATGAGGAAAACATGTAATCGATAAATTCTTTCGGGGGAGGTAAATTACCGAAACTATCGAAATAGTAGACGGTATAACCTTTTTTATAGTAGCTGACCCAATGTGTCCCGGGCCCCGTTGAGCTATCGAGGTTAATTATCCCGGTTTCGGAAGTGTGTGGTGGAGACCGCGGAAGTGAATCTCGCATAAATATCCCGCGAAAGAAAGGAATTTGAAGCTTATCGATGAGTCGGTAGAGATCGTTATCAGTTAAAGCCCTTTCAGGCAGTCGTATTACAAGTTTTTTGGGGAGACAAAAAGTCCGAGACCGCTTTTGTAGGGTCTTAAATAGACTCCTTTACCGAGCGCGACTTCCTCCATTCTATTATTATGTCTTTTCATTTCTTCGAGGCGGTTTCGGGCGTCTCTTGCGGTGACCACTGCCTTCGCGATCGCTGCAGCCCCTCCCGACAGAGATCCAACAGCTGATAAAGCGGGAAGCGCGGCTAATAAGAAGGGTAAAAAACCACCCCGTTTTGGCACCTGTAGAACTCGTGGTTTTTTCGCAAACTTCTTATTTACGGTCTTTTTCAATACGCGTAAGGCGACTCCGATTTGGTCCGGGAGAGACGTAGTGGGGTCGACGGTTTTTAAGGAATCCTTTGCCTTTTTAATGAGTGATTTTAGATTTCCACCCTTTTTGGTCCTTGATTTCCGAGTTTGACTCTTCGAAGAAGAAGAAGCGGTAGAGGAAGAAGAAGCACTTTGTTTTCGTGAGGAAGTCATGATGTGATTCCTTCGCCAGTAGAAACTGAAATGATTTCTTGACGTCTGGTCTAGGTATATATAAGGTCGGTGACAAACGAATTATTCATTTACTCTCAATGTGTGTATGTAGACAATGCGGTTCCGAAAAGTCTCAGGCGGTTATCTCAAGGTTGGCTCTTGGGATAAAATAGTTAAAGGGCGAGAGATTAAAAACCCCCGACACGGTCTTTTATTCCCAGACACAATACGTTGTATCATATCAGGACCCAGCGCGTGCGGAAAAACAAACTTAATGCTGACTTTGCTCTTTGACAACGAAGGAATTCGCTTCGATAATGTTTACATTTATAGCAAGTCGTTGAGTCAGCCGAAATATACATTTTTAGAGGAGGTGATGAAGACATTACCTGAAATCGGTTACTTTAAGTATTCGGACAACAGTGAGGTGATTCAGCCGGAAGAGGCTAAACCGGACTCGGTCTTCATTTTCGACGATGTTATCACGGATAAACAAGAGAGGATAAGAGATTTCTTCTGTCAAGGGAGGCATAGAGGTTTAAGTTCGTTTTATCTGTGTCAGTCCTTTGCACGCGTCCCTAAACAGCTTATTAGGGATAACGCGAATCTGCTAGTCTTGTTCAAAATGGACGAGTTAAATTTAAGCCATGTTTACAAAGAACACGTTTCTACAGATATGAAGCTAGAAGAGTTTAAGGAGATGTGCGCTCAATGCTGGAAGGATAAATTCGGCTTTCTAGTTATTGATAAAACACGTGAAATAAACGATGGACGATACAGACGAGGGTTTGACGAGTTTATAACACTATAAGAGTCGATGCAATGCAAAGATCTGACTCAGTAGACCTCACAAAATGGGAGACGAAAGAGCTATGAAAAAGGAGATTATAAGAGTTAGCGACTCGATTCGAAAGAAGCATAAGCTATTGCGGGAGAATAAAAGAGATTTTCAAACAATAATAGAAGAGAGATCACAACCCATCGTGAAACCCCTCAACGAACTCGTACAGGTTATGAAAGAGAAAAAGACAATCGCAGACATCATCGATGACGATTTGGTGTTGGAAGATAGTGAAGATCATGTCGAAAATTTATCGAGCCTATTCGATGATGGAGATCGTCCGAAATCCGATGAATCTACGCAAGTTTTTACACCCGTCTTGGACTCTGGGAGGACGTCACGGAAGAGGAAATTATCGTTTTCAACGCCTATTGTAAAAGAGGATACCCTTGCGCGGTCTCATATCGACACCCCATGTTTGTTGCTTGGGAAGAAAAGGAAAGGGAGAACGAGTTGCGATCTTATTGATCAAAGCGGAAGAAGGGGAGATTTATCCTTTACTCTGTCCATGTCGCCATTAGAAGAAGTGCAATCAGCATACGAAAGCTCCAAGGATGATTTGGATGTTGATCAACATTTGTGTAGTTTTGGCGAGCTGCCTAGGAAGTATATTAAGCAGTTTCTATTAAAAAAGTCAGACTCATATGACGATGTGTACGGTATACGGTTCGTTTCAAACGGCTGGATGATAGGCGATTCGCCGGTGAGCGTGTCAGGCAACGATTTACACATAAAAGGGAAGACTTATGCGGGGAGCGAAGGCCTCTATCAACTCATTTTTATGAAGAAACCCAAAAAGGAGTTAATCACCGACTCTGACTTGCAAAGTTACAAAAACATACTGATTGCAACTAATGCAGCCAGACAGGGATATTCAATAACTCGCCCTATAAATTCAAATAGAGGCGCCAAATACTGCAATATCATTAAAGATTTGCTTGCGCCGAAAAAAGGAGAGGCTTACATGGATCTGTTTCAGCCTCGCGTCGAGTATTGGGATGACCCTAACGAGTTAGTAGACCGCCTCAGGCTGCTATGGGGATCTAGAGCTGCAGGTCATACGGGTCATGATAACGAAATTTTATCGATAGTCGAAGAGTTGAGGGAGGCCAATATTATTCATTAAATTTTTAGTATGCAAGATGACGTCCGTGAGAGAGGATGTAGTTAGAGAGCTTCACACCCCCGCTCGCAAAAACTACCAACGACGTCATATTTCGTTGCGGGGAATTAACGAAATGTATCAGGCGGATTTAGCCGATATGACTCGTTACCCTGATATGGGCTATCGATACATTTTGGTGGTAATCGATTGTTTTTCTAAGAGGGCGTATGCGTCACCAATAAAAAGAAAAAGCGCTAGCGTTGTCGTGGATGCTTTTAGGAAAATTCTCGAGGAAGTCCCACGTTCGCCAAATGTGAGAAATCTACAAACTGACTGTGGGAAAGAGTTTTACAACAAGGAGTTTAAAAAGTTGATGAATCAGTATTCCATAAATCATTATAGCACTTTCAGTGGAACGAAGGCTTTTATGGCCGAACGGTTGATTAGAACATTGAAGCGGATGTTATGGATTGAGTTTAGTTTGCAGGGTAATCGAAAATGGGTGAAAATAGTTCCGAGGATAATCGCAGAGTACAACTCCAAATTTCATCGGACTATCGGTATGGCCCCGGACTCTGTAAATAGCTCAAACGAGAAGAGTTTGCTTGAAAAGTATACATGTCGTGGGATTCCCAATCGGAAAACTAAGCCAAAGTTCAAAGTAGGAGATCATGTGAGGATTTCAAAGTATAAACATCAATTTTCAAAAGGGTATACACCTTCTTGGGGAACCGAGATTTTCACAGTACGTAAAGTTTATCGAACTCAACCGTTTACGTACAATTTGACTGACGAGGAGGGAAATTTGATAAAAGGCGCATTTTATAGCGAGGAATTGCTCAAGGTTAAACATCCAGAAGTCTATTTGGTTGAGAAAGTTCTTAAGAAGCGCGGGGATAAATATTTTGTCAAGTGGTTAGGTTTTGACTCATCCAAAAATTCATGGATTGATAAATCGAGTGTAACGTGATATTAGCTTTGTTGTATAGCTAGGGAAATGAAATGCTGACACTTTTATGCGGGTTTAGTGGCGGAAACAAGAACTATCTCGTTTTTTGCTGAATAAGGATTGTAGGGAGAATACAATAAGGCATTGGCCAGTACTGAAGTAGATATGGAGGAGTTAAGACGTGTTAAAAAGAATCCTCGATATAGAATGTTTCTCATCGATTTTGAAAATGTAAGGATTACGCATCCTTTAGCTTCGGAGTACATCGCTGTCAACAACATGGTGGTTGAACTTGAGGAACGCGCCTTCATTTGGACTTTGGAAAAAACCGAAAACGGACACTACGGGCAATGCGTATGGAGCCAACCCAATGCAACATCAGGACCGGACACATGCCCTTGCAATCATTCTCGCTTCAAACTACTCGAAATTGAAAAATTGTTGCTCACTCTTTATCCATGTATTTCTTAATTTTTTTTGTTTTTAAATAAAGTTTTCTTTCTTTAACATTTTATTTATTATTTATTTTAAATACCCCAAAGAATATTAAGGATGGAGACGAGACATGATTGCGCTTGTTCGCAGTCTTTTATCATGCTTAATTTTTTAAAGTAGCGGCTGACTTCGAAAATCATATATTTTTTAAATTAAAAAAAGTATGGGGAAAGATAGCCGCTGGAAGATAAGGTTACACAGACAGTCTACTTGTCTACAAGAGTGGGGTGAGGTCATGACCGGAGACAAGAGTGTGCTTGTTCACCGCAATTAGAGTGGGGAAGGGTCATGAACGGGAACAATGGGGAGAGAACTCCGCTAGTCGATCAGGTTACACAGACAGTCTACTTGTCTAGAAGAGTGGGGTGGGGTCATGACCGGAGGCAAGACTGTGCTTGCTCGCCGTAATTAGAGTGGGGAAGGGTCATGAACTGGAACAATGGGGAGAGAACTCCGCTAGTCGATCAGGTTACACAGACAGTCTACTTGTCTAGAAGAGTGGAGTGGGGTCATGACCGGAGGCAAGACTGTGCTTGCTCGCCGTAATTAGAGTGGGGAAGGGTCATGAACTGGAACAATGGGAAGAGAACTCCACTAGTCGATCAGGTTACACAGACAGTCTACTTGTCTAGAAGGGTGGGGTGGGGTCATGACCGGAGACAAGACTGTGCTTGCTCGCCGGGGTTAGAGTGGGGAGGCTGGTTAGATATTGGTAAAATAAAATAATCTGTTTTCTAAATATTTGATCAGTTAACGAAATAGAATCAAAGAAAATGGATGGGCTATCATTTTCTACATTTTTTAGGCTCGGTAGAGGAAAACAGGCGATCGTGGGTTTATATTCCCTTTCGAACAATTGCGACCCTTATGTGGTATTAGTGTGTCGAAATTCAAGTGTAGTGTGCATCAATGAAGAGGACTGGATGAAAATTATTGGGATCTCGGAAACGATTAACGAGTTCTTTTTTCAACGGAACGATGGTAATCGTTTTGACATGAGCCAAATATCTGTTTCGTTGGAGAAAAGCGGACGAGGGAGAATCGTCACTTTTGGCTACACATATATGAATTTTCCAGAAACATATCCGCGCTCTCAGACTGTTTCTTTGTTTAAATCGGAGTTTAATAATTTAAAGATTTTCTTCAATCGTATAAACGAGTGTGTTTCACAACTTAAGCAATTATTAATTATTAAGTATTTGGATATTGGGAATATTTCCATGCAAAAAGCTGATGACGTAGTCCCCACGAGCCCCTACTCCTCTGCCTCGCATGAAGAGGGGGAAGAAACAGATAAAACGTCAGCACTTTCTCCCACCGCTCCATTCTTTACTTGAAGCTCATCGAAGGAAGAACACTCCCTCTCTGGTAAGTTAATAAGATTTTTATTTAATTTCTTGTAAATTAATTTTTTTTTCTTGAACAGATCATGGCTCTTCTTAAGCAACTTAACAAGGCATCCACAATTTATGAAATAAAAAAATCGATGAATTGACAGAAGGACGCCCTTACCCACTCATAGAATTGGACACGATGCAGACGAAATTCGGAAGTACCGTAGTTGCGAATCTACAAGATGGAGACAACATTTTCCGGGTCTTTCTGCCTCGGAGGATCGGGAAATCATTCAAAGAGGAGGACATCCTGGCTTACAACCAAAAATCAACAGAACAAGTAAAACTGATGTATATTGGAAAGATTGGCAGATGCTTTAATGTACAATTTGTTCAATAATTATGTAATTTTAAAAATATGAGTGCAGAAATAAAGTTTCTCTCATAATGATTATTTTATTTTATTTTATTTTTCCCTCGTCTCTCTCTTAGAAATACAAAATGTGATGCCACAGAACTTATTTCGTTTTTCAAGATTTTGGATAAGAGAGGTTATTTGGACCTGCCACTGTTTATTTTGGTATAAAGCGTAGGAGCCAACATGGGTCGGACTTCGAGGATTTTTCTTTTTTTAAATTTGAATTATAGGAAAAGAAAACAAGTGGCGGCTTGACCCAGGAGTGGGGATAGAGGACGTTGAGCTTCCTATGGTGGAGGAAGAGTGGGGTGGTTCAGGATTACGACTGGAGTCTAATCTTAATGAGCCATTAATTAACATGAAATAATAAGAAGTCGGTATGGTGTAGTGGTTAGCGTAGTCGCCTTCCACGCAGGAGTACCGGGTTCGGATCCCTGGCCAGACAGGAATTTTTTATTTAATTGTATTTACCGTGTGTGTTCGAACGGGTAGAGGGGAGGGGGGGGGTCACTAGGACTAGTTAGATCTGTGGGGGAAGCCCTCTTTGAGAGGGGGATGGTGGGGGTACCTTAGAGTAGTAGTGGGGGAGCGAGGGTACAACTACCTTGGTGGAGTGGTGGGGGGTGGAGCGAGGTAGCTGGACTCAGCGAATTGTGCTGACTCTGCCTCATTTTCCACCACCTGGGGTAGAACCGGCCTTTTATATCTACTTTCTTTATTTCGTCGTTTTTTAACTTATGTCAACTTAAATTTTAATCATGATTGGAAGGTATGTTCAATAATTTTAAAAAAACCAAATAACATATATGTCTGTAGGTCCTGATGATGGCGTTAAATACACCGAAAGCTTGACCAGAAAATCAGTTTTTTACTCCTTAAGACCATCCCACACATCAAAAATAAAACAACAATTATAAAAAATTGGTCGATCAAATACAAATCATACCTTCTTGGAGTTACAATTAACATTAAAAAATTGCCAAATTTTAACCAAATGGCATATAAAACCACAATCTTCAGGGCGAATGATTTGTTGGGTTTTTATTGGGAGACTTCAGAATAGCAAAATACTGACACTGTTTTCTTTATAATTTCTTTCTGAAGATGAATAATAACAGGGTCAAGGACCAATACCCGCCTTTGGCGGATGAAGCTGCACCTGTACAAGGGCATTCCGATTCAAGGAATCGACGAGCTCGAAGACAGCTTGCCAGCTATAACCACAACGACGCTAAAGTTAAGAGTTGGGCAGATAAGCAACCTTTTGAAGAACGCCCAATTCCAACTCGAGGACCGACTGCCCGTTCTAAAGCATTCAAAGAAGGGCTCAAACAAAAGACGAAAATCAATAAGGATAAACGCAACGTTACTCGCGATCCTACCCTTAACGATCAGTCCTTCCTCGCCACGGAAGATATACATTCCGCCAGGTATGTAGAAAGGAATGGCAACACATCCTCTCATCGATAAAATTTTGATTTTGAATGGCTGGGAGAACGCATGCGTTTGCGATTAATACAGTGGCCTTCGAGGCTCTACAATTTTTAACCAATGTAACAGGTTCAGTATACCTAGGAGCGACTTCTGGTATCAACTCATCAGTCACCAATAATTTCATAACTCCCCTTAACATTGGAGGTGGAGATGTCACATCTATACATAATTGTCTGCAATCTCTGGGCAGCACCATACAATCAGAGATCGGGTATCTAACCCGACATTCAATCTACAACATGGTGACGGCTAATGACCTTAGTTTCACCAGAGCATATAGAGGCTTAATTAACGGCCTGGGATCAAATTATATCCCAGATATAGGCAGATATATTGATAACATCGTATACGCGCCAATGGCGAAATTTTATACAATGGCAATCGGTACTGGGACCGTGCCAACGTGCATCAATAGCGTAAAAATACCTTTTAGTAGTTTTACCCCACAAGGAAATGGTCCGGATGCTACTTTACTACTGGATGGTAAAGACTTACTTTTAGTAGTTCGTGGCGCTTATGCCGGTGATGTTAATATACATGGTAGTTTAGGAAACGGCAGATATTATTTTAATAGGGTGAATCGCGCTTCATTTGGCGAATATACGCACAATGATGCCGGAATTGCTAATTTACAAATTACTCACAATGGGATACTTGGTCCCCTTTCTACTGACGGTATATTCGATTTCTCTAAAAGAATAGAATACTCCGATAAGCCATCTGACACTATATTCGATTTCTCTAAAAGAATAGAATACTCCGATAAGCCATCTGACACTATCTTGCGATTCTCAGGTGAATTTCGACCTGAGTCTAGTGATCAACAATGGCTAAGCGCATACATCGATGACGACTTTGATATGCACATTTACATTCAGGCCGTGACTGAATTGCTCAAAAAACGATCCAATCTGGATCAACTAAATTCCATAAATCCAGTTTGGACGTATATAATAAATTCAGATCGAACGTTAACTCAGGCTGCGAAGACCCAGCTTCTGCAGCGGAATGGGTTATCTATTTTTTCGGCTTCTACTGGAAGAATATTATCTAGTGATGACAGCTATGATCTAGGTCAATCAGGCGTCGGAAAAAGACATTTTGTAGATTATTTGTCTACGTTATACGGTATTATAGTTTTATTAGTATTCAGAGATAACTATACTTAAAACTAGGAAATCATAATTTATAGCACTCTCAAAAATTTAGTAACTTAGGCTTCATAAGTTAAGTGTAATTATCTTTTGATTTGACCTGCGTCCAATCAGCCATTCGCGCGTACCTATTTTAAATTTATTTACTTTTGAGCAGTAGCACGCGTTTCAATCCAAAAACAAAGATTTACATTCAAACCTAAAATCTCAAAGGGAAAAGAAGATGAGAAAATTAATAGAAACATTATTGGTGATCTTATCAGTGAACAGAGCAACAGGAGACATGGGAATTGAATGCAAAGGTCCATATTCAATCAGCTCACATTTACCGATAAATGAGACTGTACATCTTAGCAACGCAACGATAAAAGCTTACAAAGCACCCTTGGAGATAGAAGTAACAGCAATAAGGATCACAAGGTGGGGAAAATATTGTAAGGATGGTTTTACCTCAATCGTGGGCAAGCATTGTGAGACCTTTACGGAAATAGTTGAAGCCCAAGAAGATGAAAAGGAAGAGGCAAAGAATGGGCACTGCAAAGTGGGGCCTGAATGCAGACAAAGTTCGTGTGTGGGAAACTCAGCTGAGCTGTGCAAGTCAACCAAAAGAACAACCCTGACGCCGCCAAGAGATTATGACCCCATCACAGTAGACATAAAGATGATAAGATATTCGTGCCACCAGACTTGGAGCTGCAGTATACGTAATTTTTAAATTTTATTATTCGTATACACAGAAAAAATTAGTAAAAACTAAGATGTTATGTTTTTTTTTTATTATAAGTATTATATTTTCGATTGTACCCCGATATTTTATTTCCAGTAATAACATTGGAAGAAGAAACGAATCCATCCGAGATTATTTATTACGGATACATAAGAAAGACATGGAAACCGCAAGGAAGGTTCGGCCTATTCTTGAGAGGGTAAGTTTTAACGCTTAACTTAAGGACGAATTTTCGTTGAGAAAAAATTCGATTTCTGTATACATTTCGATTTTTACAATCAAGTTTGGCCACCTTAGCTGGGAATTTGCCTCAGCTGAAAGAAATAGACAGCTTTTTTTTCCGGGAAACACATCTTTATTACGACAAAAGGGTGTGTTCCCCTACGAGTACGTCGACTGCTGGGAGAAACTAGAAGAAACCGCCTCTTCTCTCTCACGTCCTGTGCCTAAGCCAGCGGCTCCATCATTGTGCATTGCGTTAAACTCCCAGCTGGCTGGGATGCTACTAGAAATAGCAACTTCAATATGGAAGGCAATTTTGCCGCTGTAAAGTTTCCTGATTTGGCTATTCTGCGTGCCGGAAGACATAGAACGACGAGCATACAAGGCAGCAAGGAGCCCTGCCTCAAAACTTTCTGTGAAAAGTTTATTATAAAATCTAGTAAACTAGAAGAAACATCGTTACCAAGCAAGGAGGCTTTCTACAGCACTCTCTCCGGCAGTCACATTTCTGTCACAGAATATAAATTAGCCAAAGAAATTTGGAGCGTCTTTGGTTGCCGGAACTTAGGGGATTATAGCGACGTTTATTTGAAGACGGACGTCGCTTTGTTGGCGGACGTCTTCGAAAATTTTCGCCCCATATTCAAGAGCCACAAACTTGACCTTGCGCACTTTTTTACCAACCGCATTTAGCAGTGGAAATCGCTTTAAATTATGGCATATTGGATCATTACTTTACTTTTTTGGGAATTTTTCGGGGCGGAAAATACATTCATTGCTTTCGACTGCAAAACGTGTACCGAAAACTTTAGAGAAATCGATCCCACTGGGGTAAAGGTTTGTGAGCCGCCGCGATCGTCTATAGTAGAGGAACCAGTTAAAATTCAGTTGGTCCAGTCTGCTAAGTATACGCATATAGAATATAAACAATGTAAAGTGTCCATGATTGTGAACATATTTTATTGTGGAATGTTCGGTCACTTAGGAATGGTCAAAGGGGGGATTCAAAGCGAAATCGTGAGTTTGACTAGGGAGCAGTGTTTCTCAATTCATGAAACCGGTATTTACAATTATCCGGGGGGTTCTTTGTCGGGAGTGCTTCCCAACGGCACAACGACGGCAAATGTTTTTCTTGCTGGCTATGCCCATGAGGGGTCGTGTACGGCTGGGCAAATTACTTTAAAAGGACTCCATTACTCAGATGTTGTAGTCCAGGCGATTCGCTTGGACCTTTACAGGGGGCGCGCATTGCTAAATGTGGTAGAAGATTTAGTTAAGTTTGGGCAGTATCCATGCGTATTTTCAGCTAAGAATTGTGTGGTGCCGGATGGAGGATTCACGACGTGGACATTGGCTATTGGTGTGTTTGATTGTGACTCTTCCCTGTATGACGTTCTGTACGAAGGACCAGCTTCAAAATTGAGGCGGTAGGAGGAAAAGGGGCACATGAGCTCATGTGCCCTTTTTCGGGAGATTGCATTTTTCGCATCCTTACTTTTAATAATAATAGTGAACAAAGGTCAAAACGATCCGACAAAAATAATTGGTCGAGCTACTTCTATGTAGTATACAATATTGGAATTTTATCGTCATCCGTAAATCTCATTTCATAAGCAAAGTTAGTTGCGTCTTATAGTCAATCATGAGTGGTATAGCGACAAGCAGTGTTTCAGTAGTTTCGAGGAGGAAAAGGCCCCTTAGAAAACAAGAATGGAGAAGAGAGAAGAATAAAAGTGCGCGTCAATCTGGACAGGCGTTTGAAGATTACAAAGGCGTCAAACACGCAGGAAAAAAATTTGAATTCGTTTCATCGTGTTGTCAGAAGAAGTGTTCAGAAAAAGTAAGTAAGGAAAAGCAAGAAGAACTTTTTTCTACCTTTTGGGAAAGTGGTAACAAATTTGTGCAAGACACAGTTTTATCAAATTGTATGAATTGTAGGCCATCACAGACTAAGAAAGTTGACGCAAAACTAAAAAGAAACTTTATTTGGGCATACAAAATCCACATAAATTCTACGAATGTGGATGTATGCAGGGAGTTTGTTTTAAGACTATACCAAATATCTTTGAAACGACTGCGTAATGTGAGAGATAAATCCATTAGCAATGTTTCCCTTCAAGACAAAAGGGGACACCATAAAAATAGGCCTCATAAGCTAGAATGTAATGTCTACCCGCTTCTCGAAAGACACCTCCTCTCGATCCCTCATAAGAAAAGTCACTACTGTTCTCACAAGACGAATCTTAACTATTTCGATAATCCAGAATTGAATGTGAAAAAACTGCACGACCTATTTTCTAAATTTTACAAGGAAGAAACCCACCAGAACCTACGTATGAAGTATAAGACATACTTTAAATACTTTAGTCAACACTGCAACTTTGCGTTTCGTGCCCCCAAAACTGATGTGTGTGATTTTTGCTCAAAAGCTAAAACCATTTTGGCAGTTAATCCGAACGACCGCATAAAGCTTGATTTTGCCCTTCACGAGAGGAAAGTTGCTGCCCACAAGACTTTAAAAGACCAGCTGATCGAGCGAGCGAAAACCGATGAAACCATTCTTGTAATCGAATTTGACTATGGGCAAAACTACCCCATCCCGAAGCTGAACGTGACCGACCAGTTTTATAAGCGGCTGCTCTGGTTGTATGTATTAAACATTCATGTGTACAATGACAACTCATCATTTTTTTACTGCTTTATGGAGGTTATTCAAAGAAAGGAGCCAACTCAGTGATTTCGTTCTTGTTTGAAGTCCTTAAGAAGATGTTAACGAAGTATAAGCAATGCACTGAGATTTACTTGCTTTCAGATAACTGTGGTGGGCAAAACAAAAATAAAACCATGACTCAGTTTTGTTGCTGGTTGGCGAAATCTAAAAATATTGTTGTCACACAGTTATTTCCGGTCAGAGGACACTCATTTTCTGTTTGTGACCGTAACTTTGGCACTATAGCGAAAGCTTTAAAAGGAAAAGAAAAGATATCCACTGCCAAGACGTACCTTTCGGCAATGGTTTTGGCTAGAAAAATTGGAGAAAAACCTTATGAAGTCATAATGGACCCAACTCTGATTGTCGACTGGGAGAAGGGACTATCTCATTTATTCAGAAGTCATCCAGCGCCTATCTCAAAAGGAGTAAAATTCTTAATTCGAAAATACGTCATAATCAGAGCATCTTCATTCGGTTTGCTTTCTGCTTCTTCAGTTTACTCCCACTCCCAGTCATTCATTGACTTCGACTTCTTTAAAGACAGGCTGCAGACAATTCAACCCCTCAATTTAACTAAAGTTTCACCGTCCAAGATAAATGAGAGTAAGAAGAAAGATGTTCGAGGTCTCTACCCATATCTCACTGCACCCAGCATCGCGTGGATTGAAAGAATCTTAGCAGAAACAGATGGTTCTCAAAGTGGAAGAGAAGATGACGTAGAAGATGAAGACAAATATTCTGACCTTGACCTCGATGAAGATAGTACGAGTGACTGATTTTTTTTTTTTACGTATTGGAAGATTTTTTCGTTTAGGTATTTTTGTTTAAGAATTCATCAAGTATTTTGTTTAAAAAAATTAAATTTATGTTTAATACAGTTCAATATTGGTCATTTAATAATTTATTTCCTTATTTAAGAGAAAAATAATTTATCATAACCCGTTCTCCGGAAAAGGGGCACATAAAGTGCTCTCATTATTTCGCTTATAATTAATTTTCTATCAACTCAATTTCTTTATCATTGTTGGTTTTGGCTTCAGGATAAGTGCAGGGATCATATAAAACAATCGGAAGGAAGATTGAGGGTGAAAAAGTTATGTTTTTTACTCATTAAAAACTTTAAACGCTTATATCTCAAAACCTACTTTTTCCGTATGTGCCCCTTTTCCACCTACCGCCTCAATTGAAACCCACAAATTACTCCTCAGGGGCAACAAAGGTGGTATCGGTTTGAAACGGGGAACAAGTGTTTGCGGTTCAAGTTTTAGATAAGAGGATTAGTGTTTGTCACCATCCGGTTCACCAAACAGGTAGCATGCATTGCGTTAAACTCCCAGCTGGCTGGGATGCTACTAGAAATAGCAACTTCAATATGGAAGGCAATTTTGCCGCTGTAAAGTTTCCTGATTTGGCTATTCTGCGTGCCGGAAGACATAGAACGACGAGCATACAAGGCAGCAAGAAGCCCTGCCTTAAAACTTTCTGTGAAAAGTTTATTATAAAATCTAGTAAACTAGAAGAAACATCGTTACCAAGCAAGGAGGCTTTCTACAGCACTCTCTCCGGCAGTCACATTTCTGACACAGAATATAAATTAGCCATAGAAATTTGGAGCGTCTTTGGCTGCCGGAACTTGGGGGATTATAGCGACGTTTACCTGAAGACGGACGTCGCTTTGTTGGCGGACGCCTTCGAAAATTTTCGCCGTATTACTCTCAAGAGCCACAAACTTCACCCTGCGCACTTTTTTACCACCCCAGGGATGACCTACGCTTCACAGGAGTTACCCTGGAGCTCCTGACGGATTACGAAATGATCATGATGGTCGAAAGCGGTACGTCAATATCTTATGTTTTGAGACATTTTTTTTTTAATTTAAAAGAATCCGCGGTGGTATCTGCCAGGTCTCGCATCGTCACGCGGAGGTGAACAATAAATATAGGAATGACGACTATAATCCATCTAAAGAATCGTCATTCATAATTTACGAAGATTGCAATAACCTTTATGGTTTGGCAATGACGCAGCCTCTACCTTTCGGGGGGTTTGAATGGTTGGACCCGAATGTTATGACTGAACAAGATATAATATCTTTAGACGAATTTGGAGACGAAGGTAAAAAAAAACGTTTTCATTTTTTATTTATTTAATTTTTTTTCCAGGTTATGCTTTTGATGTAGATCTTAAATACCCGGACCATCTACATATCCTTCATAACGATCTTCCGTTTTTGCCCGAAAAAATAGTAACAAAAAGCGGACAAGAAAAACTTACTCTCCATTTCGACGACAAAAGAAATTACGTTGTACATTACCGGGTATTGCAACAAGCAATGAAACAAGGTATCTCTCTAATTAGAGAATAGATTATTATTATTTATATCTAAATAGAATTATTAAATGTAAGCAATCATATTGGCTTGCCCCTTACATTCAGTATGTAAGCAGTTCAGTGCACATCTGAACACAAAGTCTGGACTAAGATGAATATAACGAATGCTCTAATAGTTATGATGGTGTGCTCATCATATAAGGAAAGATTTATTGATCATATAGAAGGTTTCAAAGAAAGGAACATAACATACTATGTATTCTAATATTGAATGGGATGGAAAAATGGCTAAGGATTATCCATGTTATGAATATTCAAGTATTGTTATAGTTAGAGGGAAAGGTTATTTATATCCTTCTTATAATGACTCAAAAGAACTGGAACAAGCTTGTAAAAGAAACAGACAAGGTATTATATTACAACTCAAGAGATCCTGTGAATTGATGTGTGATTATCATAAGTTTTATAATGATGATGACATGAAAGCTTGTGAAAATGGGGATTGTATGTTTATACGAGCTAATTCAAAGCAGATCTTTAAATTGTCTGATAATTCAAGAATAAATCTGAACAATACAATATAGAGTGTAAGATTAACAACATTTGCAATAGGTTTTATGATTCTTTTCTATTATCTGATTGCACATTTTATACACGCTACTTAAGCTTATGTTTTCTAATGTTGTTATTATACTTATTTATTTTATTCCTTAATTATATCTTATTTAAAATAAAATCAATGAGATTGACATATAGAGAGGTTAATGAAATAGAAATGAAAAATATGAGGAGGAAAGTTTATAAAAATAGAGTTGAATATGTGAAAGGTTCTAGAGCACCTTCCTACACTCAAAGAACAACTCACACAAAAAGATATTTAATGTGTTTTGTTATTTTCATAATGTGTTTAAGTCAAGCAAATTCAACATGTGATAATAACATTGACATGTACTCCAAGAGACATTCATGTAGGAAAAATGGTACATGTTTAGATACAGTTGTAATAAACACATTATTCAATACTGAAGGAGTTACAAAGTGCTTCAAAGATGATCAAGGTATTATAGTGTCTATTAGATTAGATTCAATTTATATTGAAGCTAAGTCTGAGGTAGAATACTATGTACCAATATATGAGATATCTGCTGAGTCTGAATGGAATTGTCCTGGTTCAGGGATGTGTGGAACTGATGGTTCATTTGTTACAAAAGGAGGTAAATATGATTTTGACATAAATATAAAGAGTACCTCATACTATTGTTTTTATTCTGATCCCAGATGTAAAAGAGTTAGTTTAAAATTTAAGAATAACATGGGTAGCTATTGTGAAGTGAAAAAATGTACTGATATAATCCCTATAGCTAGGATAACTATAAATATGGAACTATAAGTAAGACAGCTAATTTAAAAATGGGTTCATCAATGTTATTAAATAACATTAAAATAATATTTGAATACAGCTCAATAGATACTGAAATAAAGGAATATATTGATTGCCCAAGTTTTTATATTATTAGATCTAATAATTTAAAAGATGAACATAGTAATCAAAAATTTGGATTAATACAATGTCCTACAAAAGATAGTGCTATAAACATGGATATGGATAAGTGTTGTAAGAACGTACGAATTTGACTTTAGGAAATTTCATATTTGAATGATTCAAAATGAAATTTTCTGGAGTCAAAGCATCACATATGGCCCTACACATGTGGCAACTCAGAGCGGAGGAGTCAACCCCCTGTGGCAATGAAGGCGGGGGACAAGTGAAAATTTCACTTGTTCTCCGTCAAATAAAATGTAAGACCCAATTAGTGCCAGCTGGAAAAAGGGGCACGAAAACTATATTTTCCACGACGTGGAAGAGGGGGGACCTCACGATCTATGCTCTGGGCATGAAGCCTACAAATGAGTGCCAGTCGGTGACCGTCGTTCCTCCTTCTAAGTGGACTGCCAACCAAGGTAGGTTTTTGTAAAGTAACTTCATCCCTAAGCTCTCGAAAGTCTCCATAGCTATCAGTCTTATTTGGGTTAAACATTAAAGTTAACGTTTTAAAATTTGTATTTGTCTATTTTTTTATTCCCTCTCCACTGAAAGTTAAAAAGTCATAAAGACCATTTTTGGCCCGTGACAAGTGGTAGAGGCGCCGTTTTACAAAAAATTTAATTTTTTTTTCAATCCCCTCTCGCTGCAACGCTAATATACGCCCCACGTAATTAGTGAAGTTGTGAAGTTTTTTTTTTCCCGTTCTTTCAATCTTAAATTTTTTTTATTTTTAAGTATATCTTTCAGTTTTGAATTTTAAAATATTTCTTTCCCGTTCTTTCAGTTTTAAGTCTCAATTTTTATTCTTTAAATATTTCCTTCCCGTTCTTTAAATCTTAAATTTTCGATATTTCATTTTTTTTTTAATTTTAAATATTTAGTTATTTTGTGTTTTGTTTTTGGTTACGACATCTTGTCTTGGTGTGTCGTAATTGTCCTAGTTTTCCTGCTAGAGCGGAGATTTTCGAGGTGTTTGGGCAAAAAGGATTCCGTGTCATCAATTTCTTAAATTGGGTTAAATGATGAAATTAGTACTCTAAATAAAAAAAAAAAAAAAAAAAAAAAAAAAAAAAAAAAAAATGAAAACAGTAGAATAGAACTTAGGGCATGTCAGCCTATCACACATGATGTATATAATTAGGAATTTAAGTAGTGACGTGATTTTGGGGATTTCATGAGGAGACAAGGGACAATCATTAACTTTTCATCGCAGACCATTCACTTCCGGAAAATTCATAATCTAGTTATAGCTAAAATCCTGCGATTCCTGCCAGAAGAGGAAAGTTCCTAGGAACCAACCTCACGGGAATCTTCAACCAATTATTCCTTATATTAAACCATGGTCACATGTCATTCTGGATTATATCGGGCCCTCTCTCCTTCATGTGGATTCTCATATATCGTAGTCGGGACCTGAACCACGACGAGATTCGCTGTTGCTGAACCAACAAGGAAAGCGGACTCAAGAGCGACGGCTGAATTTATTTATAAATTAATTAACAGATTTGGCGCGCCATCAATCATTTCGTCAGATAGGGGTACCCATTTTGTGGACAAATCGCTCAAAGTAATTGTGCGGGAACTGGGAATCACTCAACAGTTCAGTACCGCCTATTCTCCTCAAACGCAAGGATTGACGGAACGGTTCAATTCCACATTAATAACGGCGTTATCGCATTACCATGAAGACGGCTACTGGTCTCGAGTAATAGGAGCAGTCTTATTGGCATACAATGCGAGCAAATTGGTGCATGATGTGTTTCACATCAGACGCCTTAAAAAATATCATTGTAGGGAAAACGCGAATTCGGCTGAAGCAAGTTCTGTGACGACAGAATAAGCCAAGGTCAATTCAATCAAAACCCTAATTATCAGTTCTCAAGTATCAATAACCCATCCGGAATCTCCGTCCAAAAGGGTTTTCGGCCATTTTTCATTTCTCCATTAAGTACACACACTCACACACACAAAAAAAACATGTATTAGTATGGTATTCAGCCCTTGCTCTTGTCCCTTTCATTGGCCTTGGGAGCCCGCGAGCTCCATAGGAGGGAGTTATGTCGCGGTGTGCCCTTGCACAGTATGATCATATTTGAGATGACATACTACCGGGTATTCAAATGAGGGGTCTCCGGGTTTACCCAGGAAGGTTCGTGGCATGAGACCAGTATGCTTATTTGAGAAGTATACAAGCGAACCTTCACGCGGGAGGTTTTGGAGCCAATCGCGAAGAAATGGGGTCCCAGCCACATGGGGGTTGGGGTCATAAGTCTGGGCCCATATCCCAGACGCATTTAGTGCAGAATGCAAACCCCTCCATGTAATAGGGATTAAATGACAATAATCCATTGGAGGGGAAAAGGTGGTTCAGATAGTCCTAGCCAAATGAACGCAGCGAATCTATGCCCATCTAGACCTCAGGGGAGGTCTGTAGGGGAGGGTATAGAGGTATCGACCAATGGAGGGTCATACTAAAGGTTGAGGTGCAGGGTTCTCGACTAAGTCGTTTGTAAATAGGTAGATTAATAGGTAAAACTAAATAAATGAGTTTGTAATGTTTTAAGATAAGATGGGTAAATTTAAAAAAATAAATAAATTAAAGTAAGAATTGATGACACGGCGATATAATCCTTCCGGGCGTTCTCTTTTCGAATTTTGAGAACATTCTGGTTTGGTGGTTTAAGGAGGAGCGTCGTACATCGATTGGTCAAATCCGCAACAGGTACTTTAAAAACTTTACTCTTATTATTTATTCCTTAATCCCATTTTACATACAGTTATTTTTTTTTAGATCCACATACTGTCGTTCCGTTCCACCATATATGTTTAATTGTCTCCCCCGCACCACCATATTTTTTTTCTCTTCTTCTTTTTTCTCTTGTTAATATTTAAAATGTTTACTATACTAATCTTCATAATTTCCCTAAACTTCAAATTGCCCACCTGTTGCGAAAAGGAAAAAAAAAAATAAATAAATAAATAAAATAAATAAAAATAAAAATAAAAAAAATTTTGTTAGGTTTAAGTTTTATTGTTATAATTTGCTAGGTTTAAGTTTTGTTGGTTTTATTGTTATGAAAAAATTTGCTAGGATTAAGTTTTGTTGTAATACGTCATAATTGCCAAAATAATTTTGTTACCTTTAAGTTTTATTGTTATAATTTGCTAGGTTTAAGTTTTGTTGTAATACGTCATAATTTTTGCCTGTCCTTGTTGCGTCGTATGGAAATTTTTGAGATTAAAGAAAATTTTTTTTTCTTCTTTTCTCCCTTTCCACCTTATGTGGTACAGGGACCCCATACTCAAGGAAGGTCGGGTGTATTTGCCTGGCCTGCCCGCATTACGGGGTTACCGCCGAGGGCGTCGGTCCAATTAACTAGGGGAGGTATGTAAGAACGTACGAATTTGACTTTAGGAAATTTCATATTTGAATGATTCAAAATGAAATTTTCTGGAGTCAAAGCATCACATATGGCCCTACACATGTGGCAACTCAGAGCAGAGGAGTCAACCCCCTGTGGCAATGAAGGCGGGGGACAAGTGAAAATCCTGTTCTCCGTCAAATAAATTGTAAGACCCAATCAGTGCCCCCTGGAAAAAGGGGCACGAAAACTGTATTTCCCACGAAGTGGAAGAGGGGGGACCTCACGATCTATGCTCTGGGCATGAAGCCTACAAATGAGTGCCAGTCGGTGACCGTCGTTCCTCCTTCTAAGTGGACTGCCAACCAAGGTAGGTTTTTGTAAAGTAACTTCATCCATAAGCTCTCGAAAATCTCCATAGCTAGCAGTCTTATTTGGGTTAAACATTAAAGTTAAAGTTCTAAAATTTGTATTTGTATATTTTTTTTTATTCCCTCTCCACTGAAAAGTCAAAAGTTATAAGACCATTTTTGGCCCGTGACACGTTAAATACACCGAAAGCTTGACCAGAAAATCAGTTTTTTACTCCTTAAGACCATCCTACACATCAAAAATAAAACAACAATTATAAAAAATTGGTCGATCAAATACAAATCATACCTTCTTGGAGTTACAATTAACAATAAAAAATTGCCAAATTTTAACCAAATGGCATATAAAACCACAATCTTCAGGGCGAATGATTTGTTGGGTTTTTGACCAATACCCGCCTTTGGCGGATGAAGCTGCACCTGTACAAGGGCATTCCGATTCAAGGAATCGACGAGCTCGAAGACAGCTTGCCAGCTATAACCACAACGACGCTAAAGTTAAGAGTTGGGCAGATAAGCAACCTTTTGAAGAACGCCCAATTCCAACTCGAGGACCGACTGCCCGTTCTAAAGCATTCAAAGAAGGGCTCAAACAAAAGACGAAAATCAATAAGGATAAACGCAACGTTACTCGCGATCCTACCCTTAACGATCAGTCCTTCCTCGCCACGGAAGATATACATTCCGCCAGGTATGTAGAAAGGAATGGCAACACATCCTCTCATCGATAAAATTTTGATTTTGAATGGCTGGGAGAACGCATGCGTTTGCGATTAATACAGTGGCCTTCGAGGCTCTACAATTTTTAACCAATGTAACAGGTTCAGTATACCTAGGAGCGACTTCTGGTATCAACTCATCAGTCACCAATAATTTCATAACTCCCCTTAACATTGGAGGTGGAGATGTCACATCTATACATAATTGTCTGCAATCTCTGGGCAGCACCATACAATCAGAGATCGGGTATCTAACCCGACATTCAATCTACAACATGGTGACGGCTAATGACCTTAGTTTCACCAGAGCATATAGAGGCTTAATTAACGGCCTGGGATCAAATTATATCCCAGATATAGGCAGATATATTGATAACATCGTATACGCGCCAATGGCGAAATTTTATACAATGGCAATCGGTACTGGGACCGTGCCAACGTGCATCAATAGCGTAAAAATACCTTTTAGTAGTTTTACCCCACAAGGAAATGGTCCGGATGCTACTTTACTACTGGATGGTAAAGACTTACTTTTAGTAGTTCGTGGCGCTTATGCCGGTGATGTTAATATACATGGTAGTTTAGGAAACGGCAGATATTATTTTAATAGGGTGAATCGCGCTTCATTTGGCGAATATACGCACAATGATTCCGGAATTGCTAATTTACAAATCACTCACAATGGGATACTTGGTCCCCTTTCTACTGACGGTATATTCGATTTCTCTAAAAGAATAGAATACTCCGATAAGCCATCTGACACTATCTTGCGATTCTCAGGTGAAATTCGACCTGAGTCTAGTGATCAACAATGGCTAAGCGCATACATCGATGACGACTTTGATATGCACATTTACATTCAGGCCGTGACTGAATTGCTCAAAAAACGATCCAATCTGGATCAACTAAATTCCATAAATCCAGTTTGGACGTATATAATAAATTCAGATCGAACGTTAACTCAGGCTGCGAAGACCCAGCTTCTGCAGCGGAATGGGTTATCTATTTTTTCGGCTTCTACTGGAAGAATATTATCTAGTGATGACAGCTATGATCTAGGTCAATCAGGCGTCGGAAAAAGACATTTTGTAGATTATTTGTCTACGTTATACGGTATTATAGTTTTATTAGTATTCAGAGATAACTATACTTAAAACTAGGATTCAAGGAATCGACGAGCTCGAAGACAGCTTGCCAGCTATAACCACAACGACGCTAAAGTTAAGAGTTGGGCAGATAAGCAACCTTTTGAAGAACGCCCAATTCCAACTCGAGGACCGACTGCCCGTTCTAAAGCATTCAAAGAAGGGCTCAAACAAAAGAAGAAAATCAATAAGGATAAACGCAACGTTACTCGCGATCCTACCCTTAACGATCAGTCCTTCCTCGCCACGGAAGATATACATTCCGCCAGGTATGTAGAAAGGAATGGCAACACATCCTCTCATCGATAAAATTTTGATTTTGAATGGCTGGGAGAACGCATGCGTTTGCGATTAATACAGTGGCCTTCGAGGCTCTACAATTTTTAACCAATGTAACAGGTTCAGTATACCTAGGAGCGACTTCTGGTATCAACTCATCAGTCACCAATAATTTCATAACTCCCCTTAACATTGGAGGTGGAGATGTCACATCTATACATAATTGTCTGCAATCTCTGGGCAGCACCATACAATCAGAGATCTTTTAACTTTCATCAAAAATATTCACCCGCAAATTTTCGATTGTAATGTCCCTTAGTCACAGAATTTATTTTAAACCCTTAAATCTATAACTATTTTATTTAAAATCATTCACCATTATGTATATAATATCTAGATAGTTTATTTGTATAAAAAAAAAAAATAAAAAAAAAAAAATTTTATCTTTGTTGCTCTTACATATTTATTTTATGTTATCGATACCATATTTTGTTTGTTTATAAAAATTGATGTATGTAAAATACCTGTAATCAAAATGGGGACAGGTAGAAAATAAAGTCTCCTTCATAAGAGATACTTATGAAGGAAAAAAAAAAAAAAAAAAAAAAAAAAAAAAAAAAAAAAAAAAAAAAAAAAAAAAAAAAAAAAAAAAAAAAAAAAAAAAAACATCCTTTGTGCCGGAGGGTTCTACCCTGGAACTTTCCACCGTCTACGCAGGGGACCTTCGGCAGCGTAGGATCGCGGGGTTGACCATCATTTCTAAGAACGGGAACTGCACTATCCACGCGGGAAACTCGTCTCTTCACCCCAGGGTTTTACATCGTGACTACGGGAATTCTTCCTTGTCCCTGCGGTGGAGACCCGAGAACTTCAAGTTTCCCACAGAAGATATCGACGTGTCTAAGATGCCAGTGGTACCGCTGGAGCTGGTATATCTGGACACGAATGAAAATCTGGAGGGAGTCGCGGAGGACTGGGCAGATCTACAGGTAGAAATCGTCGCGACTGGTTTGCGGTGAACGGTCTGGGAGTAACCGCGCCACACATCCATTGGCAAAAATGGAATAAAATTGTATATCGTTGCTGCGAAAAGCACAAACTAAATAAAAGATTCTTTAACGCTGACCTTTTCAAGATAAGTATGTAAGACAATTTTTTTATCGTTTCCGTCGAAACAGATTCTCCTAGAATTAATAAATTAGAGAAAAATCAAACATCAAGATTACGACCACCTTAGCTGGGAATTTGCCTCAGCTGAAAGAAATAGACAGCTTTTTCCGGGAAACACATCTTTATTACGAAAAAAGGGTGTGTTCCCCTACGAGTACGTCGACTGCTGGGAGAAACTAGAAGAAAGATCGTTACCAAGCAAGGAGGCTTTCTACAGCACTCTCTCCGGCAGTCACATTTCTGACACAGAATATAAATTAGCCAAAGAAATTTGGAGCGTCTTTGGCTGCCGGAACTTGGGGGATTATAGCGACGTTTACCTGAAGACGGACGTCGCTTTGTTGGCGGACGTCTTCGAAAATTTTCGCCATATTACTCTCAAGAGCCACAAACTTCACCCTGAGCACTTTTTTACCACCCCAGGGATGACCTGGAGCGCTATGCTACGCTTCACAGGAGTAACCCTGGAGAGCTCCTGACGGATTACGAAATGATCATGATGGTCGAAAGCGGTACGTCAATATCTTTTTTTTTTTTTTGTGACATTTATTTATTTTTTTTTTTTATTTAAAGGAATCCGCGGCGGTATCTGCCAGGTCTCGCATCGTCACGCGGAGGTGAACAATAAATATAGGAATGACGACTATAATCCATCTAAAGAATCGTCATTCATAATTTACGAAGATTGCAATAACCTTTATGGTTTGGCAATGACGCAGCCTCTACCTTTCGGGGGGTTTGAATGGTTGGACCCAAATGTTATGACTGAACAAGATATAATATCTTTAGACGAATTTGGAGACGAAGGTAAAAAAACGTTTTCATTTTTTATTTATTTAATTTTTTTTCCAGGTTATACTTTTGATGTAGATCTTAAATACCCGGACCATCTACATATCCTTCATAACGATCTTCCGTTTTTGCCCGAAAAAATAGTAACAAAAAGCGGACAAGAAAACTTACTCTCCATTTCGACGACAAAAGAAATTACGTTGTACATTACCGGGTATTGCAACAAGCAATGAAACAAGGTATCTCTCTAATTAGAGAATAGATTTATTATTTATATCTAAATAGAATTATTAAATGTAAGCAATCATATTGGCTTGCCCCTTACATTCAGTATGATACAGAGTTAAGGAGGAAAGCCACCAATGATTTCGAAAGGGACCAAACGAAATTATACAACAATGCCGTGTGTGGCAAATAAAGAAAATGGATACGTTAAAGACCGGACATCCGTACCCGATGAAGGAAATCAATATTATGGAAACAAAATTTGGCAAATCGATTATCGCCACCAAATCGGGGTTCGCGTTTTCATTAAAAAAATACATATGGATCCAATGAATGTAAACATCAGGAATTTCATGTCCACACAGTTGGTTTTCTAAGAAAGCCATGTAGGTAAAAGCCTGGAGACCTTTTACGCAGACGTTATTTTCAAACAGTGCGAAATTGACCGGAAGACGTGGCTAAATTTATAGACACTTGCGTATAGAGACCCGGAAGAATTTGCGTATACATATTGTTATAAATGTTAAAAATTTGTGTTTCTTCAACACTTTTATTCTTTCCACTCCGATGGTTTCAAACTACCAAAATTACAACAATTCAAAAAACACATTGACGGACTACAAAATTTATTCTTGTCGTAAAACAGTGTGTGACATTAAAACGGAAAAAGATGACAAAAGCAAGCGATACAAAGAGTCTCAAGGACCTCATCAGGGAAAAACTTGCACTGCAAGCCAAGGGTGCTGATAAGGAGAAGCTCAAGGAGATCCAGGTTAAATTGATGCCCTGGACATTGGGAGTGAGTGAGTGGAAAGAATAAAGGTGTTGAAGAAACACAAATTTTTAACATTTATAACAATATTTATAAAAAGCGGGATTTTCAGCGCAAACCAGGGGTGAAGTATTATACCACTACGAATGTGTACCCAAAGAAGTTGAGGTTAGGAATACGGGTGGGGTGTGTTACAGTGAGCTTCCTGTGACGCTCCAATTAGGGTCAGGTAAAAATCAATCACTGTTTATGTCGCCAAAAACACGCATTTTGCGAAGATACGGCACGGAGGTGGATTGTGACCCGTTGTTGGTATCGAAATACAGATTCAGAAATGCTCTTCAATCTCTTCAATTCACCTATGAGTTGGAAAAAGATGGAAAATTGCCGTACTGGATGTTCTCGTGGTACATGAAGAAAATGGAGATTTGACCACAAAATGGTGCACAAAGGAGGTGAACAAGGATCGCTATTTCGATTTTCGATCAAACCATTCTTTCGCCTTAAAAATGAATTGCGCAATTAATTTGATTCGTCGAGCGTGTTCAGTGACTTCGGCTAAGCATCGACCTGAATGCCTAAAGAAGGTATCGTCCATTTTAAAAAAGAATCATTTTCCTCCTTCTATAATTAGGAAATTAATTGATCGGTACCGCGGAGATGACATTACACCTACGTCACCCACTCCTGAACAACCTGAGGTACAACATCAACAACAAAATCAAGCGTTTGCCCCGACTATACATAGATCACTCACGTATGTGCCAGGTCTATCGGAAAAATTGGCTCGACTGTTTAAGGAGTGTTGCCCAAATATGATAATTGCACACCAATATGCAAACAAGTTAGAAAAACATTTTTCACCGTTAAAGTCTTTGGAGCCCACGCTAAATCGGTCTTCTGTCGTCTACGCTGTCGATTGTCTACTCTGTGATACCAAGTACATCGGGGAAACTATGCAGCGGGTGTCTGAAAGGATGAACCAGCATAGATTGGACTCCGTCTCTACTGCCCAAAGAAATGGCACGGGCCTCTCAAAACATTTCAAACAAACCGGCCATGGCTTCCGAGTGGACTCCGTTCGGGTTTTGGACAAAGAGACCAATTGGTTTCGGAGGAAAATAAAGGAAGGTCTACGAATCTTCTTATGCCCTAAAACGTGCAATCAACAAATTGAAAAGAAATGCATAAGCTCCGTCTATTCGTCTCTTCTTCACCCTTCGCAAATTCGAATTCTCCGCGGGAAAATAGGACCACGAGTAACAATTTTTAATTAAGTTGGCAACCTTTCATAATGAAAACCCTTTTCCCAAGTAACCTTTCATTGTTTATAATTTATCCCTTAAATTTATAATTTTATATCTAGTCTTTTTAACCAATATTAAAAACAAATTTTATCTTAATGTTATTGAATTTTAAATGATTTTATTACTTGTTCCCCCCCCCCTTTTAATGTGTAAGAAAAAAAAATTTATTTAATGTTTTCCCCATAAAAATTCAAACTTAAGTAAGTTGCTATATTTTTTGTCATTCGAAAATTTACAATTGTTGTTTTTCAGGCCCTGAAGATGATAATAAATTTATCGAAAGCTCGGCAATAATTATTTCATTAATGACCACAACCCTGATCTCCGCTACATTATTGTAAAATATTGATGGTCGATAATTCAACAAAACAAATTAATAGATTTATTATTATTTACCTATATCTAAATAGAATTATTAAATGTAAGCAATCATATTGGCCTGCCCCTTACATTCAGTATGATACAGAGTTAAGGAGGAAAGCCACTAATGATTTCGAAAGGGACCAAACGAAATTATACAACAATGCCGTGTGTGGCAAATAAAGAAAAAGGATACGTTGAAGACCGGACATCCGTACCCGATGAAGGAAATCAATATTATGGAAACAAAATTTGGCAAATCGATTATCGCCACCAAATCGGGGTTCGCGTTTTCATTAAAAAAATACATATGGATCCAATGAATGTAAACATCAGGAATTTCATGTCCACACAGTTGGTTTTCTAAGAAAGCCATGTAGGTAAAAGCCTGGAGACCTTTTACGCAGACGTTATTTTCAAACAGTGCGAAATTGACCGGAAGACTTGGCTAAATTTATAGACACTTGCGTATAGAGACCCGGAAGAATTTGCGTATACATATTGTTATAAATGTTAAAAATTTGTGTTTCTTCAACACTTTTATTCTTTCCACTCCGATGGTTTCAAACTACCAAAATTACAACAATTCAAGAAAAGAAGGCCTAAAACAGAAATCAAAGGCAGGCAAGGACAGAGGCAAAATTGTTCGAGATCCGAACCTCACTGACCAATCCTTTCTCGCTACTGAGGATAGCGAAGTTAGTAATGAGATAGACTACGAAATCCTCACGATGACAGGTTCAATGCCTGTGGAGTCAGAGTTTTCTCAAAACTTCGACTTTTCCTCCTTCCCTTTATTGCTTAGAGCGGTCTACAACGAACTCCAAGGGTTGAATCCCCGATTAGAAAGAGAGTTACCGTTCTCTATATTCCAGCACCACTACACATCATTTTTGAACGCTGTAATCATTGATCGTGTAAAGGAAGTTAGTCAAAATACGAATTACCAGGAGCAGTGGGCCCTGGATGTCTACTCCGGAAAAAAAAAAATTGATTTCCAGTGTATGTATAAGAAATTGGTGAAAGGATGGACCCAAGATGGCGGCCGAGTCAGACGCTCTCTTCGAAACGTCCGTCGAAAACATCAAAAAAGTCTTAAATTTTTCCGGTAACTTGAAGAATGAATTCAAAATTTTGTTAAGAGAAGCTGTTTCTAATTTCACAAGCGTTTACAAGACCATGAAAGAAGAAATCGAATCCATAAGGAAGAAATCAACAGGTGAGTCAAAAGCTTCAGTTCGTCGATCGTTTGCGAGTGTTGTCACCACTCCGAAACCCTCTTTTAAGGTCATAATTAAACCCAAGATCGATCTAAAAGACAAAGATATTCAGGATTTATTTAAAGAAAATATAAATCCCGTCGATCTTAAAGTGGGCTTCACCAGAATGACGTCTTTTTTTTTTTTTTTTTTTTTTTTTTTTTTTTTTTTAAGAAATTTTATTTCAACATGCTCCATTTGATACAATATTACATGCTTTCAATGTCATTTTATATGTATTGGTAATTATAAAGTATTTTTCTTTTAGGTACAAATTAGATAGATTGTTTTTTTTTTTTTTTTTTTTTTTTTTTTTTTTTTTTTTACAGCCTTCTTTGAATTTTGTCCTTAATTAATTAATTTGTGATTTAATTTTATTATAAATAATTTAATAAATATGCTATATACAATACTACAAAATAAATAAATTTACAAAACTAGTCAGCAACAAAATAAGCTGTGAATATAATATTATGGTTATAATTTATAAATATATATTATCTTCTAACAATAAATAGTTTCTATATTATCACAGCCATTAAATTTTTTCAAAATCCATTTTCCGCACAAAGCGTTCAAACTCTTTAGCGAGGAGGCTCTTAGCGAGGTTTTCTAAGGCCGGTGGCCAGCTTTGCCCCTTCAATACGACCTCACGAAGGAAATTGTATCTTTCCGATTCAAAAATTTTGCATTTGAATATAAGATGCTCCCAAGTTTGTGTTTCAGACTCGTCACATTTGCAGCACGATCGATCAGATAATTTGAATCTATGTAGGTATTCCGCGTTTTTTCCGTGACCCGACATTATTTGAGTGGTTTTGTAGTTTGATGCAATTTTTGATTTTAGTCTGT
Source organism: Orius insidiosus (assembly GCA_014119065.1). NCBI lineage: Eukaryota > Metazoa > Arthropoda > Insecta > Hemiptera > Anthocoridae > Orius > Orius insidiosus. Next base: position 13,862 of record JACGAQ010001179.1, on the reverse strand, counting down.
CTTTGACTTGCGGAAAAAACTTTTTCGTGTGGGTTCCATTAGTACTTTGTGCCCAAACGGTTTCCCAGTTTGTGAGAGTCTCCTCCATGCTCATTTTTTTGATGTGTGATATCGGCACTTTGTGGAATTTAATTTGGAGTGTATCATCTTTTGCCGCCTCCTTCGCCAGTTCATCCGCCCTTTCGTTTCCTTCGTTTCCTTGATGTGCTTTTATCCATTCAATTGCAATTTTCCACCCCTGTGTTTTCAGCGTCCATAAGTGTCGTCGAGCGTCTTCCATAGTCTCAAGTTTGATCGATACGTTTTTAAGGCTTTTGACCGAAACCTGACTATCGGTCCATATGACTGCTGATTTTTTGGCAGTGGGAGGGGTATCTTTTATCCATTTTAAAGCTTCCAGGATGGCCAGTATCTCTGCCTGATTGTTCGAGCACCAATTTGCGAGGCGAAATTTCTTTTTTGTTATTTCGCGATTTCCTTGGTTGTAGACTACAAAAGCGCATCCTGTGTGCTCGCCGATCCTGCTTCCGTCGGTGTAAATGACGACATCCGGGTCTTCTACTAGGTCTAGCGTGGTACCAAAATAAGTTTCGGCTGGATGATTCCATCTTTTCGGATCTCTTTTTGTGTCGATGTCATACCTGGGCCCTACTCCCCAATGGTTTTGAGCGTTTCTTAAGGTGTGGTACATTTCAGAAATTTCCCTCAGTTTGAGATCAATTGGGGGTTGCCCTGCCAACACACAAGCAGCTTCAAACGATATCGTTCTGTACCCCTTAATAATTCTTAATAATATTCTTCTTTGTGTTCTTTTGAGTTTTTTTACATTGCTTCCGTTTTTCAGGGCCCTCTCCCACACCGGAAAGCTGTATGATAGAGTTGGCAGTATGGCTCCTTTATAAATGGTTTCAATCGCCTCACTACTAATCCCCCAGTATACTTTCGCAGAGTTTGATAACATGTGAATCAGTTTTCCCGCCTTTTCGCACGTTTTATTGACGTGGGTGTTCCAGCTCAAGCGGTGGTCGAACCAAACTCCCAGATATTTTAGTTCTTTGACTTCTTCAATTCTATCTCCGTTAAGGAAAATTCTTAGACGGCTCCTGGTCCGTCGTCTTCTTGTGATGTATATCATTTTTGATTTTTTTGTGTTAAATTCGATCTTACTCATATTGGACCATTTTTCAACTACATTTAGCGCTTCATTTGCCACAATCTGCATCTCTTTTTCACATTTCCTTGACACAATCATCAGAAAGTCGTCGGCGTATGCGATTATTTCGACTCCAACGGGATATTGCTGTTTTAACAATGAGTCATAAAGAATGTTCCAGTATAAGGGTGCGCTGCAGGATCCTTGGGGACATCCTTTTTCTATTCTACGTTGTACCTTCGTCGTGTTCACCCGGATTGAGACGGTTCGATTGGAGAAATAACTTCTAGTCAATGCTGTTAGATTTCGAGGGCAGTTCTTCCGCTTTAGTTCATGAATTATTAGAGGCCACCAAGCCGCGTCAAAAGCACCTTTAACGTCTAATGATATCATTAGTAATCTTTGCTTTTCTTTGAGATTTTCTTCAAGAAAGTTCTTTGCTGTCATCAGCGCATCTGTGGTGCTCTTCTGAGGCAGAAAACCAAATTGTTTCGGTGACAGTCCTGGTCTTTATAGAGTCCCATCAATATTCTGTTGGCCAATAATTTTTCAAGAATCTTGGCCATAAGGGGTAGAAGGCTGATCATCCTGAATTTTGAAGCATCTTCAAGATTTTCTTTTTCCGGTTTTTCCAGAATGACGTCACGAAAGAAAAATTTGTGACCCCTGCCGAAATTGGATGGTACGCAATAGATGGTTGCTCCAAATATAATGATCGCGCTGCAGCCTCAAAAACCCCATACAGAAATGTGATTTACGGGAACCAAGTATTGAATCTTCTATCACAATATTTGGAATTAGCTGCAGCCCCCGTGTTCTTAATTTTTTTGTCTTTTTAGTTGAAATAATTAAAGAACTCGAAACTCAAAATTTGCTCTTATCAGAAAGTCTGACCATTGCAGAGGAGGCTATAAAAAAATTAACAGCTATCCGCGGGTCAGTAGGATCAACAATTAAACTAAAGTTGACAAAGTTTTCGACAAAAATCCGGGACTAAAATTCTTACAAGCTATTCGAAACATACTTGAAGGAAACTTCGATGAAGAATTTAACATGCCATTCAGCCCTACAGAAGCGTCAGCATTTTTAAGAGCACCGGTTACGTCAGTTGACGTGGAAAGGTCGTTCAGCCTGTCCAAAAAAGTATTACGCCCTGATCGGCAGAGCTTTACGTTTGAAGAATGTATATAGTTTCTATAGTTTCTATAGTTTCTATAGTTTTTTTATAAGAATGTAAATTGGTTAATTGTTTGATATATAGTTTCATATAAGTTACGTCTTGAGAATTGCTAACGAATCACATTCCTAGATGCGATAAGAAATCCCACCTCTTTTCATATTTTTGTCCCGATAGCTTTCTTGGGAAGGAAGAAAATGTGAGAAGGGTAGATTTATGTCAGACCACGAGTCGAGTGGACCTATAATCAGCAATTATAAATTTGTACTCCAATAAAGTGTTTTTTTTAAAAGCATTTTAAAAAAACCCTGGACGTAACTTATATTAATGAAAAAAATTTTTTTAAATAATAATTTTATTTTAATTTTTAAATTTTATTATTCGTATACACAGATAAAATTAGTAAAAACTAAGATATTATGTATTTTTTTATTATAAGTATTATATTTTCGATTGTACCCCGATATTTTAATTCCAGTAATAACATTGGAAGAAGAAACGAATCCATCCGAGATTATTTATTACGGATACTTAAGAAAGACATGGAAACCGCAAGGAAGGTTCGGCCTATTCTTGAGAGGGTAAGTTTTAACGCTTAACTTAAGGACGAATTTGTTATGTACTTATGAATTATTACTTCTACGTAATATGACTTGTATATTAACTTTTATGTATTGCAGAGAATCCCAAAATATAAATTATTGGAGGCCATCGTTGGCATGGCCTACGTTAGGGACGTGGAAAAGTCCCTAAATATAGCAGTAAATGTATGTAGGAACCGATAGTGACGTCACAACACGTCACACCCCACGTGACCACGTGACAACACCGAACACCGAACACGCTCAGATCTCAGACCTCGCGCAAGACGTAAAAGACGTGAAAGACGTAAAGTGAATGTGTTTCTTTTTATGTGTTCTTTTTTTTTTTAGTATTGTTTTAAAAGACGTGTAAATTCAAAAAATAAAGACGTAAGACTTGATCCATCGTTTTCTAATTAAAATCCCCAACATGTATGTATATTTCCGATTTTAATTTTAGCCAGTTTACTTGATCCCCATTATTATTCTATTTTTTCAATTAATAAAATTGTTTTCTGTTATTTATCCCAATCATGGAACTCGGTAGTGCTATGGGCATTTCTGGGTTTGGGCGCAGCAGTTCCCTTAAAGATGGTCAGCGTGATATTACGCCTGTGGCTCCACAAAAATCTAGCGTTGTTGCTAGTAATTTAAATAAAGACAGAAACTCCCTAGATGATTTTGCTCTAAATGATCAGAGGGACTGTGTAACTCCTCCGCAAAACGTTGTTAGACGTAATGATAGATACTATAATGATGAAGGTTTTTCTTTAACATCTAAGAATTTGGAACACCCATCTCATAATAGTTCAATGTCTGACATATCATCGCGAATGAATCTCGTTGATTTAAATAAGCAGAGTTTTATCTCTAACTCTATTAGCGATAAAAACTTACAGGATAGTAATTTACCACGAACTACCACCTATCATGATAATGAGAGTGTGGTTAGTGAAAATATCGCGGATTTAAATTTAAATAAAAATGAAAGTTATACTGGTCGTTTAATGTGTTTGCACCCGTGGTTTGCACCATATATAGACTTCCATTTTGATGATATCCTTAAATTGGATTATAAGCTATACGCTTTTTCTAAGATATGTTTACAATATAAAGTAAAATATTTTTTCAATTATGAATCACGAAAAGAAATTATGTATTACGTTTCAGGAGAATGGAAAGAAAAATGAAAGAAGAAACGAAGAACAAAAAAGAAGGAGACGGCAACTCCAGGAGGAAAGGAGACGCCAGGCGAATAAAAGAAAAATTATAGGCGAATAAAAAATATCATCGACCTAGTCTTCTTTAATCTAGTCACATCATTGGATTATTCTTAAAATATGCTTTTTTTTAATCGTGATCTCGTTACCTTACGTCTAGAGTTACCTCTTGGACTCAAAAACTTGTATGTAGCCGTATATTTGTCATCCAAAAAAATCTAAAAAAACTGCCCTGAAGAGGGAGGTGAAAAACCTCCGAAACATGTTGGCTAAATAAAATTTAAAAAAAACCAAAACCGTCCTAGATTTATCCATAATCCTTCACGTCATAAAATACCTACTAGGATAAAAAGAATACACCAAGAAAAATTAAGGAAAATAACAAGGAAGTTCAATTAATGAAGGATGGAAGAATAGAAATTTTCTATCGATGGACGAAAATTCTCTATTGGGATGATGAAATTGTTGGACTTTTATTTTTATTTATTTATTTTAAATTTATTATTTATTTTAAATTTATTTCCTTTTTAATTGGAATAAAATTATTGCATTTACGGTTTTTTTTTCGTTTTTTTAAACCTTTAAAAGTTAAAGAATAAATACGTTCAGAGACGTTGCGAACAATGTAGAAGAAGAATCGCAAAGAAACAGCCTATTTTTGCCCTGCTTGTCCTAATGTACCGGCTCTCTGTTTGATGCCTTGTTTCAAAGATTTTCATTCGCAAATGAAGATAGATAATTAGATAATTTATATTTGGGGAATTATGATATTTGATTTTGATTGTGAATTAGAGAATTTGAATTTGGCATTGTGATTGCATAATTTTCATATTATTTATCATTTACCAAGTTTTGATAAAAAGAAAGAAAAATAAAGCGATTCGGAGAAAAATATATTACAAAAACGAGAAGACAAGAGTGGAGACAAAGTTAAAAAATTCACCATCAAAGAATTCACCTCACAAAAACTCACCACATAAAAAATCACCGTACAAAACGTCACCACTAAAATGCGACAGGTTGAAAAAGAAATTGATGGATAAGAAGAGAATAGCGTCGCTTAGACTAGATCCTGCAAATACAGAGAGGGAGAACGTTCGCAGGGCGGCCGATCTTAGACAGAAAAGAAAATGCGAAAAAACTAGGCTCTCAGAAAACATAGAAAGGAAGCACCGACATGTAAAAGAAAGGGAAGACGTCGAAAGGAAGACGCGAGAAAACCTACGCAGGGCGGCCGATCTTAGACAGAAAAGAAAATGCGAAAAAACTAGGCTCTCAGAAAACATAAAAAGGAAACACAGACATGTACAGGAAAGGAAATGCAGAATAGTTAGGCTGCGAGATAACTTAGGTAGGAAGGAACGGCATCGGAAGGAAAGAAACATTGAATTTTTAAGGCGGCAGGAAAACCTGCGTAGGAAAATCCGGCATGACCAGGAGAGACAAGACGTTTTAGTAAGAATGCGTGAAAACATTCTCAGGAAGCTCCTGCATCAGGAGGAAAGGAAAAAGAAGGAAATAAGAGATGAGGAAAAAAGGGAAAGAATGGAGAGACACGAGAGTGACAAAAGTGATCCTGCAAAGATGAAAAGCAAAAGAGGAAAGAAAAAGAAGTCCATGATGATGTTAAGAGACGACGATCAGTATCGTTCCCTTGAAAAGGTAGTGGACAAAGCGTCCAAAAGAACCGTAAGATTGAATACTGAATATGTATACAGAAAGAACTATGCGAGTGAGCTAATCTCAAAGATGGAAAACGGCGACAAATACGCGAAAGCTGAACTAAAATATTTGGAGGTGATTAAAGAGGGTCCGAATTGGATTTGCACTTGTTGCGAAGGCTTATGGTTTTCCCGTTCGGTGGTACGATTTGATAAATTTCAACTCGAAAGTTTACTTGAAGGCAGTTTCGAGAAAAAGGAATTGCTACTCTCCTTTATGGAAAAGATAACGAATTACCCTAGTGATTATGTGTGCAAAACTTGCATGAATTATATTAAGAAAAACTCAATTCCGAAAATGGTGACCTCCTGGGGAATGAAATTTCCTATCGTACCTGATTGCGTTGCAAATTTGAGTAAGTTAGAAGAACGAATGGTGACTCCATTCATTAATTTTATGCAAATCAGACCGCTTAAGCGTTTCGCCTTAAACCCGCAGTTGCAAATGAAAGGCAGTGTGGTAAATATTATGGTCGAAATAGGCGACATGCTTCAAGTTCTGCCAAGAAGGTTTGACGAAATGGCCACAATCCAAGTGAAGTTAAAACGTCATATGGACCATAAGTCTGACTACAAATTCGAATCCATAAGACCCGCTTTGATTTGTAAGGCATTAAACCATTTGATTAACACTCCGTTGTATAAGAAATACAAAATTGAGGTTAATGAAGAATATTTTGAAAGATTCCATGACAAAGAAGACGATTTCTTATTGTCATTTATCGTAGATGCTCAGGATGGTAGACGACGATGCGGGAAATGTTGACAACCTGCAAGATCCCACGACCGATGAAGACACAGGGAAAAGTGACTGTGCAAGCAGGTTGGCGCTTTTGTTTGAATAGGTGGCGGAAGAGCCGCCACATGGCTCCCCCCAAAAGCGTCGGCCGGGAAACGTACATGTCAAATTGGACTTTCTTTTTTATGCTCCTCCCGGATCGACTGACGACTTGCGGCGCGGTCTGAGTCGAAGAAGCTGCCGGAGTCGTCGGAGGGCATGATGGCGTCATCTGCGGTGAATAAGGCGCGAAGTCGCTGTCCAGATATGCTGGCTTCACCTTGTCGATGGAAATTGATGATTCTTTCCCGTAGATCTTAAGACGGAAGACTTTGTCGTTTCTATCCAGTACCTCGAAGGGGCCTTCGTAGGGCGGCGTCAGCGAGCGTTTTAGCCCTTCCACCTTGACGAAGACGTGGCTGCAGGTCTGTAGCTCCTTTGGCACAAACGATTTCGTGGTTGTTCTTCTCGGAGTAGCCGGCTGGATGGATTTCATACTGATTTGCAGCTGTTGGACGAAGGCGTCTTTGTCGGTCTCCGAAGCTGAAGGTACTAGGACTAGGTCTCTACACGGCTATTGCGTCTAGGCAAGCCGTGAGAGACCTAGTCCTATCACATTCAAAAGGGCCTAACGACACACCAATTAGTATCGTTACCTTTAGGGAATATGAACATGCACTCGCTGTGCAGTCAAATTTATTAAACAATAGATGCGCCATTAGCGATGAATTGATTATACAATTCTTTAAGTGCAAAACCTTGCCAGCAGGGTTCAGATTTGATCCCTCATCTGTTATCTTAACGTTAACTAACGCACTACTTTCAATGGTCAGAATTTCCAAAGCTGACGCCATTAAAAATTAGCACCGCATGAATGCACAGGTTTACCCAATCCATTCAGAGATCCTTTAAGTTCTGAACAATATGAAGTAACTGGTAGGCGCTATTGCTTAGCTTGCGCCTACTTACATATAATCATTGAATATCCCGATAATGTTACTGCCACCGGTTTGCCCCATATGCCTATAAAATGGGTCGAACGCGCTGGTTTAGCTTTATTTGAATACATACGCAGTATGTATGTTGATCCGACTGTAGTAACTGAGAAGACTCCCCTTAGTTATCACTGCCCCAGTTTGATAATTAAATTATGCGTTCATGAGATAGGACGTAACGCGTTAAGTAATATAGCCATTGACTTGCAAAGGTTCATTCTGATGAAGAGCAATAGGATGTGCGATGCAAGATCATTTAATATATACGTTGCCTTGCACTTGCTGTGCCATTTTCAGATAGTAGTAAATACTTGCTTAAGATTTTTAACTGTCGATAACTACAGAGGTGGAAGAGGTAGCTGCCCTATCACTATACCTTTCCCTCACTGGACTGATATATCGTATAGTTCTAGCTTTATATATTCTCAGGTTAGTTTAGGGAGTGCCGCTCGTGCTAGTTACTTGTGCAAGCAGGTTGGCGCTTTTGTTTGAATAGGTGGCGGAAGAGCCGCCACAGTGACGAACTAGAATCGGACCCAGATGACTATTTCGATGACGACGACGAGGTATTGCTGACGGACGCTAACAAAGACGTTGTCGAAGGAAATTGTTCTACCAAGATAATCGCCCCGGGACAAGATAAATCTCCGATTTCTTGGCATAAATTTCCTCATTTAGACGAGCTCTGTTTTCCGCGGAAGTTTGCCGGGCAACCAATGAGCACTCACGAAAAATTGAGCTACTCGGACAGGGCCAAATCAGAAGCACGTAGAAAAGATAGAAGGTGCTCAAGTCCAGAAAGGATTTTATACATGGCCAAATTAAAGCAAGAAAAAGCAGTGTCCAGCAGTCTCAATATATGCAAATTACCGTCACACTCCAAGGCTACTGCGTAATTAATCGTCCACATTGACCTTAACCGGGCGCCTTCCAGGAAGGAACGTGACTCCCGAAATAAATTCTGCACGATAAGACTATCAAAATACACAGAAGCCATAAAGGAACCAATAAAGCATCAGAATCACCTTAATCAGCAGACAAAAAGCCTTATAAACCCCCTGACAATGTGACCGGAGCTTCAGTCTTGCCCAAGTTCTTGAACGTATCAATGTCGGTCTAGATATTTTATAATTACATTAAAAGTTAAACTTGTATAAAGTAATAAAACAGTTTTTAAAAACTTCTTTTCGAATAACTCAAAGTTAATTGGCGCAGTCGGTAGGACTTGATTACTGATCCCCACACATGATTTCGAGAATGAAATAATGGATCTGATAGCTCACCAAAAAGGTATTAAAGTATTTGACTCTACCCTCGAATATGAACTCAATTCCCAAACCATATGTGCTACGGAAAATAATCAAATAATTTACTTCATCCGCATACCACTATTTAGAAAAAGTAAGACATCCTTGTTTTCCCTAGAAACTATCCCTATCCTGAAATCCAACCAAACCCTAGCCTTACTATTAGATCATAAGTTTATAGTATTTAGCGATAGTAATTCCACTCCCATATACACAACTAACCAACAGTGTTACAAAAATAATCATAATGAATACTTTTGTAAACTCAGAGAATTATACAAGGAAGTCTCCCCGTGTTCTACCCAGATACTAACTAAACAAAACTTGGACGGATGTAAATTCACCCCCGTCAACATACCAGACCCCTATGTCCGCATAACGGACACAGGACATATTTTAATTACAGCCCGAAAAGAAATATCGCTACATATTAAAAATCCTAACCATCACGAATTCAAAAGGATTCGAGGTAGTTGGATCATAACAAGCGACCTCAACGACGAAGTCATCTTAGACGGCTCCCTTGTACAGGCCGATACCATGGTACATGGACTGCAGCAGATCCCCTTAATCCCGATACCAGGGGAAGCTCCCCTCGAACTCACAAACTTCCAATTGAGTTTGAAAAACTTCAAACCCATACCTAACTTACCAGAACAGTGGCCACTTCCTCCAGTAATTACTCAACCCAGCTTCCACACATTCCACTATATATTGTATTTAATCTACACTATCTTGTTTATATTAATCATAGGGACCTTGGTCTATTATTATCTACGATCGGTTGATCCAAACATCACCCTCCGGGGATTCCTGCAACATTTTCAGGCAGTACCAACGGCAAGACATTATCCTGTAAATACGTCAGAAAATACGTCAGACGACTCTCACGCCAACGATGTCCTTATCGACGCCATACGGTCTTGGGGACGTGCGAACCGTAAGACGCCTCTAGAAGGGGAGGAATTACCGTCACACTCCAAGGCTACTGCGTAATTAATCGTCCACATTGACCTTAACCGGGCGCCTTCCAGGAAGGAACGTGACTCCCGAAATAAATTCTGCACGATAAGACTACCTATCAAAATACACAGAAGCCATAAAGGAACCAATAAAGCATCAGAATCACCTTAATCAGCAGACAAAAAGCCTTATAAACCCCCCTGACAATGTGACCGGAGCTTCAGTCTTGCCCAAGTTCTTGAACGTATCAATGTCGGTCTACCTAGATATTTTATAATTACATTAAAAGTTAAACTTGTATAAAGTAATAAAACAGTTTTTAAAAACTTCTTTTCGAATAACTCAAAGTTAATTTGCATGAGAAAAAGTAAAGCAGGTTCTTCAAACGTCGTTACTGCAAAAGACGTCCGGAGTAAAGAATTTATTAACGACACGATCGCAAATGATGCCGGGTTCAGGGTCCTAAATAATATTCGAAGTGCCCCTAGTTATTGGGAGAAAAGAAAAGGTGAACTTTTATCTATGGTTCGCCAAATGGGTGAACCTTTTTCTTCACCGTTTCAGCAGCGGAATCAAGTTGGATGGAGCTTCTGAGGTCTTTATACCTGGCAAAGTACGATCAGGCACTTAGTGATACGCAATTGTTGGCAATGGATCCGTTTAGCAAGACTAAACTAATTCGAGACGATCCTGTTACCTGCGCTCGGTATTTCGATTTCAAAATAAGCAATTTAATGAAGCTATTGAATTCCCCGGAAGGTCCTTTTGGTGAAAATTACGTTCAAGACTGTTACCAAAAAGTCGAATTCCAGCAAAGAGGTAGTCCTCACGAGCACATGTTTCTTGGTGTCGAAATGCTCCCGTTTTCAATAAAAGTTCAAACGAAGAGTGTATCGCGTTCATTGATAAGCATGTGACATGCAAATATGACGAAACTTTTCCTTTGTTGAGTATGCAAAGACACGTGCACACGCATACTTGTTACAAAGGTAACAAAAATAAAAAGGTATGCAGGTTTCATTATCCCATTCCCGTAATGCCAAGGACCATGATTCTGGAACCTTTGGAGGAGGGGCAACTTACCGATAAAGTAAAAGAGAGCAGCAGAGCTATCAAAAATAAGATGTACGGTTTTTATATGAAGAGCACTGACGTCTCATTCGAATCCATCCTCGATGATTTAGATTTGTCAGAAGAGGAATACATCTTGGCTATACGTTCTCAAATTGACAAAACAAGAGTATTCCTAAAGAGGGACTCACTCTCAGTAGCCATAAACTCTTACAACAAAACTCTTCTAACCCTGTTTAACTCGAACATGGACATTCAGTATGTTCTAGACCCATACAGCTGCGCCTCTTACATGGTCAATTACATTACAAAAATAGAGGCGGGCCTGTCCAAATTGTTGAGAACGGCTGCAATAGACGCCAATGTTAAAGGGCTCGGCATACGAGACAAACTACGCAAAATAGCGAACGTTTTTTAAATGCCAATTTGATGTCTGCACAGGAAGGTGCTTATCACGTGATGGGTTTGCAACTTTCGAAGTGCAGTCGAGCCTGTATTTTTGTTAACACCTGCCCCAGGGATGAAAGAATTAGGATGCTCAAATCTCCGAAAGATTTGGCAGCTCTGCCTGAAGACTGCGATGAAATATTTCTCCCGAACATTACTACGCCGCAAGAGAACGAGCCAGAGACCATGAATGCCTGGCAGATTTCGCGACAGCTTATCGGCCTAAAAAGTCCAAAGCTGTATCGCTGGGCAACGAATCGGAGTCTAATGATGAGCAAGACGAAGGAAAACTACAAAAATTACGAACGTCGTAAAATCCTCAGGTATAGACACTACAAAATCACCCAAGACGAATATAACTTCTACAGAGAGCAGATCTTGCTATTTCTCCTTGGAGATGAAGTAGCAGAGGTAGAAAAAAAAAACTGCGAAATGCTGTATAAAGAAAATATTGAAAGATAAGGAAAAATTGCAATAATACAACGTTATTACAGAAGCAAATGGAACAAGCGCTCGAGTTCGCTCAGGCAAACGTCTCCGAACTTGATGAAGCGGAATACGAAGACGTTGTCGCAGATAATTCCTTCTGGAATGGAAGTTGACTAGATGAGCAAGCTGGTAAACCGAAAGGCGGTGCAACTTCCAATAAGAAAGGTCACAAAAGGAATACGAGATAGTCACTCCAGCAAGAACGAATGGGAACAAACTCTAAAAACTTTACGGATGTGGAACAATGGCCAAAGGGAAATCGTGATGCATGTATTCTCCGAAATCAAGAAAGAGAGCAAACCTTTGAGGCTTTTTATATCTGGAGCAGCGGGTCGGGAAGAGCGTTGTTATAAGCGTTTCTGTTTCAGCTTCTAACAGCTTACTACGAAAAACGTCCTGGTGTCAAAACCGATACTCCGAAAGTATTGCTTACTGCACCAAGTGGAAAAGCGGCGCATCTTATTGGCGGAGTAACTTTGCACACGGCATTTTCTCTTCCCGTGACGAAGTTCGGTGGGTCAATGCCTGCTTTAAGTGAGGATGTTGCGAATTCCTTGAGGTGCAAACTAATCGATTTGAAATTTGATCATCGATGAGATTTCCATGGTCGGATCAAGGGCTGGGACGTGTAGACACTAGACTTCGACAAGTAATGGGTAAAAATGATACCTTTGGAGGAGTCTCCGTTATAGTAGTCGGAGATTTACATCAGTTTACCCCCTGTGATGGATAAACCAGTCTTCGAGGCTCCTTATGTAAACGAATTAAGCGTTTTTCAAGCTATAAATCCTCTTTGGGAAGAATTTTCTCTTTACGAGAGACGAAATAATGCGTCAAAAAGGAGAAAAAGAGTTTATACTCGTTTTAAATAAGATAGCTCGAAATATTGAGATGATGATGAGGAATTAGCTGTTCTTAAAAGCAGGAAAGTCTCACCGGAGCGGTCCCTGAGTCAGCCATAAGACTCTATTCCAAAAATGTTTTAGTCGACAGGCACAATGAGAAAAGAATCAGATCTCATCCTGGGGTCGGGTATGAATCGCTTGCAGAACGTCATTATAGGAAAAAATTTGTCCAAAAAACAGGAAAGCGATATTAAAAGGTCGATTAAAACCGCCAACTGTGTGATTTGCTAGGACTGCCCGAACAAAGTGATTTTTAAAATCGGCATTAAGTACATGATTACGTATAACCTTGAAGTAGACCAAGGGCTTGTGAATGGTGCTTGTGGCACTTTAAGGCATGTCACCGTTGTGGATGATACGGTACAAGCAGTATGGATAGAATTTCCAGAAAGCAGAAACGGTATGAATCGTCAAATTAAGGGGCCGTGCCGTGGCACTGAATTCACGGTTTCAAGGATATCTCGAGAAATAATTAACCGATTTTCATAAGATTTTACCAAAAGAAACAGCATTAAATTCCCTCCAGGATGAACTAAAATCGTAAAAACAGGATTATTTTGGTGTTAAAAATTAATCGAAAAAAAAAAATTAAAAATTTTTTCATTTTTTAAAAATTTTTTAATTCATCTTCTTAAGAATAAATTAAAAGTAATACGTACAAAATTTGAAGCAAATCGGTCCACGGGTTTTTGAGATATCCTTGAAACGAGAAATACGAAAAACGGATGAAATGAATATGGCGGTAAAAAACGAGCCAATCAGAACGGGCCTCGTAGTTCTAAGAAACTCCGCCAACTCGGAGTGAACGGTCTGTAACTTTGGTTTTTCAAGAACCCTCATCAAAGCCTTTGCGCATGCGCAATGTTTAAAACCCATTGTTTATTGTTTACACCTAACCTTTCGAAAGTAGCCAACGTTTGTGTATGAAATGTTTATGTGAAAGTGGTGAAATATCGATAAATATGGCTAAAAATGACAAGAAATATTACCCGTCCAGAGCTAAGAAGCGTAGATTTCACGGAAACCGTCACTGTAAAAAGGTAAGTTGGATTTTA
>JACGAQ010001178.1:0-68264 GCA_014119065.1 Orius insidiosus | reverse complement strand
CACCTCAACGCCTCTTAAGTCCTAAATTATAAATAGGAGAAAAAAATAAAGCGAAATAGTACTCGATGCTGATTCGTTCAAAAAGGGTCCTGACAAAACATTTTTTGAATTTTCCCACCAGAAATTCTTGATGATGGCCGATAAATATGGCAGTATCCTTGAAGTTAAAATTATCACTCGTTTTAAAGTAAAAAAAAATTAAATATCTATTGTTCAAGAGTCAGCTAGTGTCTAATTTAAGCCGGTAATCACAACTTTTGTTTTAAACGATCCTTTTATAATTGCTCCCAAGCGCATAATCAAACGATCTCACGTCCTTAAGATTTCTAGCAATTCTCATTTTGACTTCGTTAATTCCCTTTTTAATTGCCTTTTAAAAGCGTATTTTTATGGCTTTTCAACCATCCAGTTCAAAATTTGGCTAAAATGTCCTGTTTTTAAAGGTTGGCAAGGCAATATGGCGAAACCCCGGGTGAAAATTTAGAAGATTTTCTTTCTGAAATGTCCAGAACATCTTTAATTTTTCCACTCAAAAATCATACTTTTTCATATGTTTTGGCCACTTACACTGATATTTTTTGACACCGAAAAACACCCCATGAGCAAGCGTAGACAATAACATAAAAGAGTCGAATAAAAATGAGTTCTTGGACGTCCAGATCGATCATCCGACTTTCGGATATCGCCAAAATAACGAGCCAGACGCAAAAAAAGATTCGGGAAATTTTAACGCCGAGGAAAAACGACGAGGAAACGAATCTCGAAGAAATTTACTATCCGGAAATCGACAGCACGACGAAAATCGAAACGAGGGGACTTTCTATGCCGATTATGGGCTTCGGGACTTGGCAGGTAAAATGTTTATTTACTGCTTGCTGGAGCACTTCAGCAATACTACTATTGCTTGTCCGGTCAGTCAATGCACTGAATTTCGCCCAAATAGTCAAGGGAATTTGCATGTTTTCTGCTGATCTGTCGATGTTTTCTAAGTCCAGGGACACGTCTAACCATCGCCCACAGAGCCCATTTACTACTCGCCATCGCCTTTTTCAGATCGAACCTTTGAGAATGGAACTCGCCCTTTCATACGCTTTACAAGCCGGTTATCGTCACATCGACACCGCCTTCTCATTCGGCAACGAAGAAGCCATCGGAAAAACGTTAGAAACTTCACTAAAAAAAGGTTCCCTTAAACGAGAAGATCTGTTCATTACTTCTAAAGTAACAAAAAAAGTTGTTTACATTTTCATTTTTCCTCAGCTTCCATTTTACGGAATGACGCCTGAAGGAGTCAAACATTACGTGAATAAAACACTCGAGTTTTTAAAGCTTTCATATTTAGATCTTTATTTAATCCATTTTCCGGTCGGAGTCTGCTTCAAAGATGGAAAATACGTCCCTGATGGAAATACGGATCATTTAAAAATATGGAGGTAAGCCAAATTTATGAGAGAGGCTTCAAGTTTTCTTTAGGCTATGGAAGAAGAAGTCTGTAAAGGAAGAATAAGAAATTTGGGCGTATCCAATTTCAATGCCGAGCAGGTCAAAAAGATTCTTAAATTTGCCAAAATCGCTCCGTCGAATATTCAAGTCGAACTTCACGTTTACCATCAGCAGAAAGAGATGCTTAATTTCTGTTCGGACAACGCGATCGCTTTGACTGCGTACGCACCACTCGGCTCGCCCGGTCTCGATCAGTTCTTAGTCGCACATGAATTAAATTTTACGGAGTAAGAAAAAATTTAAAGAAAATATTAATTTTTTAGCGTTCCCGTTCAACTGAAAAACCCGACAGTTTTAAAAATCGCACGGAAGCACAAAAAGACTCCGGCTCACGTTTTGCTTCGGTACCTCGTTCAGAATGGGATCAGCGTCATACCAAAAAGTCAAAATCCTGACAGAATCGTGAGGAATTTCAATGTAATTTTTTCTTGCATTTCTTAGCCATTTTTCATTTCATTTGCCCAAAAAACCGCGGAAAACATCCGAGTTTCTCGGCACAAAACTATGACTACACTCTGATATCCTTAGCAAACCCAATCGGCGCTTAAAACAATAACTTTGATGTTTAGATATTCGATTTTTCATTGGACGGCGAAGACATGAACGAACTGGCCGGACTAGACATGGATGGAAAAGGGCAAATGTTTTCAAACGTCTGGGAAGGGACGGAGCGGCATCCTCAATATCCCTTCAATCAGCCCTTAGAAAATAAATTCGCTCAAAAATAATGTCGAAACATCATTTTTTTTGTCAATAAACTCACTTTTTCATTTTTCTTCTTAGACGCCTTTCTAAGCATAAATCTCATCCACCTTAATAAAAAAAATAACTTTAAAAAAACATTTGTTTTTCAATATGACGAAAATGATATTTTAACAATAGTTGAAAATGTGAAAGGATATTTGGTGAATATGTAGGACCGTCGAAATGGTATCAGGGAAAAAGGTGAGATGCTTTCCGCAAAGATTTTTTTCCCTTAAAAGCTATTTTCAGGCGTTTACTTAAAAGAGACGATGAGGATTTTCAAACTTCTGGATATAATGCGATAGACGAAAATCATCATGATACGGGTACTAAAAGTTGGATTTAGGTTGGCTGCATTGTGATAAACGTCATGGATCAAAGTTCTGCCAACACTACTCTCGATAGATTAAAGGAATCTGATGGCATTAAATATCTAAGTCTTAACAGAAATGTCGAACATACAGTAGTGTTTACATTCTTTGGAATCCGACACTGGCAGCACTTTGATCTTAGCCAAACCGAGTTATGTAACAATGCTGCCAACCTAAAGGACAGGACTAGTACTGTAGAGATGCAGAAGCACTCTTATTCTATGTTGGCGTAGCTGTCTAAATGATTCACGTTTTCCTTAGAACGCTTTGAGGCGCTTGGTGTCGAGGGAGTTTCTCAACTGCACGTCAAATTTCTTGAATTTCAACCGTAGATTCTCCTGGATGAGGATGGATAAAGGACTCGGTTTGCTTGGTAGAAATCGGGTCGAGAGGATGGCGATCGCCGGAAAAATGACATACAGAACCATCTTTTCGCTGCAGAGGCCAAACTTTTGGGAAAGAAAGTTGATGAAGAAGAAGCACACGAATTATTTCACGAATTACTCAAGGGCGAAGAAGGAAATGGCGCCGAGTAAGTTTTTAAAAGGGGCGAGCATCGTGCAGTTCAAAGCCGCCGGCGAGATGGGGAAAAGATTTGAGTTTTTGAGGAGCCTTTTTGGAGGAGAAGAACCTAAATGTACGAAGGCTTGCGGTGTGGACTGTGGGGCGAAGCAAGAATGCGCGCAGCCTGTGAAATGTAAAGAAGATTGTTGCCCACCGCCGAAATGCTGTCCACCTCCTCCACCACCGAAAATCTGCCCTCCACCACCAAAATGCTGTTTGCCGATAAGGTGTCCGAAGATCGAAGTGTGCTTGCCGCCTCCGAGATGTCCCAATTTTAAAATTCCGCCGTGCCCGCCTGTAAAGCCTTGTCCGCCACAGCCTCCCCCGAAATGCTGCCCGCCGCCGCCCCCACCACCTAGATGCTGCCCTCCTCCACCAAAATTTTGTCCGCCACCTCCTCCACCACCGATTTGCTGCCCCCCACCACCAGTAAAATACACACCTTGCCCACCACCAAAATGTTATCCACAACCAAAACAAAAATGTATTCCACCGCCTCCTCCCCCGATATGCTGCCCGCCTCCACCGTGTCCGCCACCTCCTCCACCAAAATGCTGCCCACCGCCACCGTGCTGCCCTCCGCCGCCGCCTCCACCAAAATGTTGCCCGGAAGTTCATAAGCCAACCGTTCCGCCGCCGCCGCCAGTCAAATGTCCGCCGCCATGCCCACCGCCTTGTCCTCCGCAGCCCAAATGTTGCCCTCCGCCGCCTCCAAAATGCTGTGTACCACACCCAATACCGAGATGTTGCAACCCTCCTCCGTGCTGTCCGCCTCCAGTATGCTGTAAACCACCTAAACTTTGCTGCCCGACTACCAACAGCTGCACTCCTCCTACACCATGCAGTATGGACAAAACTGAGTGCTGCCCTCCGAAAGAAACTTGCACCACAAAAAAAAACTGTTCTGAACCTCAAGAAAACTGTTGTACTCAAAAAACCAGCTGCTCAACACCCAACGAAAACTGCTGTACCCAAAAAACGTGTTGCCCACCTAAAGACAACTGCTGCACGCAAAAAACGAGCTTCTCAACACCCAAAGTAAACTGTTTTACGCAAAAAACGTGTCGCCCACCTAAAGAAAACTGCTGCACGCAAAAAACCAGCTGCTCAACACCCAAAGAGAATTGCTGTACGCAAAAAACATGCTGCCCACCTAAAGACAGCTGTTGCACGCAAAAAACCAGCTGTTCAGCACCCAAAGAAAACTGCTGTACACAAAAAACGTGCTGCCCCCCTCCGGATTGCTGCTGCACACAAAAACCCGCTGCTCACCACCCAAAGAGAATTGCTGTATGCAAAAAACGTGCTGCCCACCTCAAGACAACTGCTGCACACAAAAAACAAGCTGTTCAGCACCAAAAGAAAACTGCTGTACGCAAAAAACGTGTTGCCCCCTCCAGACTGCTGCTGCACCCAAGCTACTTCTCAACCTAAAAAAAGTTGCTGTGCTAGCTGCGCCAATCATAAAGCAAACCAAGGGAATGGCACTAAGTCAAACTGTAAAGAAAAATGCTGTACTGTACAAGAATATTATATACCAAAGACAAGCAGTATATCAACTCAAAGTAGTCGAAGATACGTCAGCATACCATTGGTAAGATGCTGCCCTGCACCTAAGTCGCCACCTTTTCCATGCTGCCCGCCAATCAAGTCAGCACCTTTCTCAAATTCGAATGGATACGAAAGCGGCGAATCTACAGAGAACTGCTGCGAGGACCAACATGAGCAGAATAACTGTTCACCACCGTGCTGCCCTTCTCCGCCATGCTGCCCACCTCCACGCCCACCGCAATCTTGCTGGATCAAAAAAGGAAAAGCGAAACAATGCTGCATTCGGACTGTGGACAACGATGTCGTTGAAATCACAATAACACGTCCACCATCAAAAAATGACGAGTCCTGCTGTAGATAAGACACAAAATACCATCCCAAAATCCTTCACAAAAAAAATTAAATTTTTTTAAAAAATTATAAATTATTTATAAACAAAAGCAGTGCCAGTGCACTAAATTTCTGTCTTCAAAATAGAGGGTAGAAAAGAAAAAAGGCTGTGTAAGAATATAGTTGAACATTTAATAATCCTTATTACAAAACGAGTTTTAATAACAAAAAAAGAAAAAATTAGAACTTATAAATCCAGAATAAATATAAACCTAATGTTAGAACCTTTTTATTATTAAATGTTTAAAGACTAGTGGCCGAAGGAGTAGGAAGAAGGTGTTTATGAATCATATGCTCCTTGTTGATCAAATGGGTTGTATGATTGAGAAGTCGCATGAGGTCTGCAAGGTTCTGCCCCCAGTCGTTGAGCACTTCGTTCGGCTGCTGTGTCGCTGTAAAAGAGACGACACCAGCCGGCCGGTCGGTTTTCGCCGTCACCGTTTTATTCACAACCATTTCACTCAACGTCTCTTCCGTTTCCTAAAAGCAAAAATTTAACTTCTTAGTATAATTATTATAAAAAATATTTACTTCGATAGTCATATCTAGAAGTTCCGACATCCTCTTAAGAGTTATTCTGGTGTAGTACTTTGCCATTACTCTAATATTCTAAAAAAAGAAAGAATAGCATAATTTTTATGGCACTTCCACATAAAATCTGAGCCCCAACATTCTCTCCTGCAGTTAGGAGATGCCCAGACCACGTTTTTCAACTTACATGTTCGACAACACGAGATTTTAGTTGTTTCCAACTTTTTTCAGCGAGTTCGGTCCCCGGTTTGAAGACAGTAGCAGGCTGAATATCTTTAGTCCCACTTTCAAAAAGAGGCTGAAACTTTCTATAAAAAGACTGCCACTCCAACAACTCGTGCGTCAAGAAACTCTGTAGAAATTGCCTAAAAAAGGTTTTAAAATAAACTATTGCTGAAGATGCATTACTTGTAAGGGGGGAGTTGATCAATAATTTTATCGGCCATAACTCGATGGGCGAGGTCAGACTGCTCATTGTCGTAGGGAGCGAGTACCAAATGGATGACAACATTCTGAAGGACATCGTGGCACTTTTGTTTATCTTCCTGAACAGCGGGAGTAGCCAAAATCGCCCTGTAGTGCTTACAAGTCGCCAAATAAAGACCCTCATGCTGATCCAAATCAATCATTAATCTAAAAACAAAATATTATTTATTCAAACCAAAAAGAAAGACCAACCTGTAAAACTTAAGTTTGAGATCTTGAGTGTCGTTTTCTTCGAAAAACTTAGGATTGATTTTTTTGGCGATGATTGTGTTCGGATGTAATCTTTTTTCAAAAGGCACAACCTCATCTGCTCTAGGATCAACTCGACTTTTTCCCTTTTGCTCATCGAACCGTAAGTTTCAACTTGAAGTTCCTGCATGATGTTCGCAGCTTCAGTTATGTTACCTTCAAGCTCCTTCATTTTGGCCAGTTTGTGGGTCAAACGAGCTCTTTCAACTTCAACGTAGATCTAAAAAAAGTTATTAGTTCAACAATATTCTGCAATTTCCCAAACTTCGGGCCCATTGGACCACACTTTGGGAAGCCCTGCAGAAATTGAAGTTACCTTTCCTTCAGTTACTGATCTAAGAACTTCGATGAGTTTAAGCTGGGAGTCTTGAGTCGGCATTTGGTCGACATATTCGCAGCATTGCTGCACCATTTTGGTAACAGCTTGTTTAAGCTGCGAACGCCTTTTAGAAAGTAAAACAATATTGTCGTAAAGCGCAAGCCAGTTTTTCGCTTCAAAGCAAATCTGGACGACAGCGACCAAAACTTGGCTCGTACTCCAAACATCGGCACCCTAAAATAAAAATGAGATTTGCCCATTTAACTTTTTCTAACATACAGTCCTCGTCTGCTTCTCCAAACTGATCAGAATATCGAGAGCATCATGGAGTTTTCCTTCTGCTGCCATTTTCTTGCATTCGGGGATCTTCTCGTCGCAAGTCGACGAATAGTCCACTTCCATTTTCATGAGTTTTCCGCTGCTGTCGGCGGTTAGGGCGGAAACGGGATCTACCATCTTCGCGAAAATTAAATTCAAAATTAGAATATAAAGAAAGTTTTTAATATTTGAATTTACTTACAGTGACTGAGATATTCGACTAACGAACACTGAAATGATCAAATAATCAAAATAACCTCTAAAATCGTAAACAGCACAGTCACTATGAAATCTCAGTTTAGCCAACATAAAGATTACAAACTACTAATTTAGTAATTAATTAAATTACAAATCTTAATATCTAAAAAGTCACGTTTTTTTCCCATTCAAATAAATGGAGAGTTTTAAATGGGGAGTCAAAACAGAAAAAAAAAAATGAAGTAGCGGAGGGGCCCCCATTCTTGGGGTCTTTCTCGGGCGAAAAAAAAATTAGAAAAACTCTTTAAAAAGCGGGTAAAAACAGTTTCTCTTAGCCAAAGAATCAAAGAAAACGACCATCTTTTTAAAAAAGACGACTTTTTGCCCTAAAAATCAAAAAATTCTGTGAAATGTTCATTCTGCAAAATACTGTAGAAACCCATAAAAAGGAGTTTTAAAAGTTAAAAATCAAAAATAGTAAAGTAAAACAAAATTATAAAATCGCAGAGGGAGCTAGAATTTAAGTGCACTTTTCTCCCCCAAAAAATAAACTGAGAAAACTCATGATAAATTCTATAAAAGAGGGTAAAGACGCCAAAAAAGAAAACAAATGTCAACTCACATAAAGATTTTTATTAACCACGACCGGTTTCGGCTTTAATAAAAAGCCATCTCCAGAGGGCTACAAAACGTAAAAAACAAGAACTTAAAATAAATAAAAATGAGAAAAGAAAAACTTACTGTTTAAATTTTAGTCAAACATTAACTGAAGTTCAGAAATAATTTTGAAGAAAGAATATTCTTTGACCAATTTGACCAATGAGGAAAGCGAAAGGTGATTGGTTAACATTTCAACCATCTCATTTTTTAAACCAATCACCTCTTTTGCTTTCCTCATACCTGGACCTGGTTGGTCAAAATTAATATTAAACTGTAAAAAAAACCCAATACAAGGTGCTTTTTTGCCCAGGAATTCTGTGGGGAACAAAAAACGAAGCTCAGGAAATAATATATTTTATTAAATATTATCAAAGTTTTTAAATATTTTCTTTTTATATTGCACACAAAAAACATTCTATCACATTCAAATCTAAGTTTTCAGTTACTAAATGGAATCATAAGTTTGGTAACTCGCATAAAAAAAATATAAAAAGCAGGATTTTAAAACCAAAAATAATACCTTTTTTCAATTAATACAAACTTTCCAACAGTCTTGAAGCGGAATGTTTCGTTTATTGGAACGATTTCAAATTTCTGAATAAGAAATATAAATTAAAAATATTTTTAAAAAAAGGGATTACCATCCATTTTCTTCTTTGACATTGAGCAGTTTTTCGCTTAAGTCCTTTTCAACGTCGTGGTAGCCAATCAGCTTGAGGTTATCAATCAACGCTTTTTGCACCGCTTGTTTTAAATCTTGTAAACATATTATTAAGGAAAAAAAAGCAAGAATCTAAAAGAACATATTCAAACCCCTCTCATTTTGGAAAATTTTTTAAAAGGATATCATTTATTTTGACTCCAAAATGAAGGCAAGACATAAGTAAAAGAAATGCTTGAGAAACTCTCCTTTGGTTATACGAAACTTGAATCGCACATTCAAATTGCAACTGAGAAATTTGCACCAAAACTGCTGAAAACTATGAAGAAAAAAAAATCAAATTATTAAATTTAAAAAAAGATATTACCCAGTCTCCTTGAGTGAGTAAATGCTCGGAGAATTTAGTCATAACCTCAAGAGTTTCAACTGGAGGTAAAATCGATTTAGCGAGCCAAACGGCAGCATCCCACATTCCATACGAAACTAAATATTTACATCCAATAAGGCCCTTTCCAATCAAACATAAAAGTTGGACACCTAAAAATAATTTATTTATACAGAATATTTATGAAGTAAAATTACCTTCCCAAACTTTTCCGTTGGCGATAAGATTGGTCGCTACAAGTTTAATTGTACTTTGTGCCTCTCCCGTTTGTTGGATTGTAGAAACTAAACATGCTCTAAAAAAAAAGATAATAATAATAAAAGTGATGGAAATATTACTTCATGGCGTCGCTGTAGTAGTTTGGATTGTCAATATCAGTCTCAAGAAGGAGCTGGACCGCTCGGTCTGTCTCGCCCAATAATATTAGCTTCTCGACGACCCTTTGTGTATAATTATAATCTCCTCTTTTCCACTCGTGTAAACTTACTCTTTCCAACTGCATTTTCTAAAAAATAAAAATTGTTGAAAAAGCAGATTTTTTTGTTCAGAAGAGCATAAAAAACCCCTGAAATGAGAATCACATGGTTAAGTCACTCCTTTGGAGCAATATGGAGAAAGCCCTCACCTGGGCCCTTCCCTCCCCTCTTATGACCAGCCTGTGGCTTTAAGAAAAAAAGTACTAGTCTGGAGCTGGCCCCGACGGGAACTTCCTTAAAGAGAAGTATCTATATAGGAGGGGAAAGTATAACGGAGGGGACGTAAAACGTAGTGGGAAGTATATGGGAGGGGAAGTATAACGGAGGGGGAAGTATAACGGAGTGGGAAGTATAACGGAGGGGGAAGTATATGGGAGGGGAAGCATAACGGAGGGGGAAGTATAACGGAGGGGGAATTATAACGGAGGGGGAAGTATAACGGAGGGGGAAGTATAACGGAGGGGGAAGTATAACGGAGTGGGAAGTATAACGGAGGGGGAAGTATAACGGAGTAGGAAGTATAAAGGAAGGGGATGTAGTAGGGAGGGAAAGTATAAAAATTTTCCGGGTTTTCCTTTTTTTTTTCGAAAAATTTTCTAAGTTCTTTTTTTTGAAAAATTTTTCAAGTTTTTTTTCGAAAAATTTTCCGGGTTTTCCTTTTTAATTTTCTTTTTTTTTGAAAAATTTTTCAAGTTTTTTTTTCGAAAAATTTTCCGGGTTTTCCTTTTTCATTTTTTTTTTTTGAAAAATTTTCCAAGTTTTTTTTTCGAAAAATTTTCAGGGTTTTCCTTTTTTTTTTTTTTTTTCAAAAAATTTTCCGGGTTTTCCTTTTTTTTTTTTTCGAAAAATTTTCTAAGTTCTTTTTTTTTGAAAAATTTTCTAAGTTCTTTTTTTTGAAAAATTTTCCAAGTTTTTTTTTTCGAAAAATTTTCCGGGTTTTCCTTTTTTTTTTTTTCGAAAAATTTTCTAAGTTCTTTTTTTGAAAAATTTTCCAAGTTTTTTTTTCGAAAAATTTTCCGGGTTTTCCTTTTTTTTTTCGAAAAATTTTCCGGGTTTTCCTTTTTTTTTTTTTTTTGAAAAATTTTTTAAGTTCTTTTTTTCGAAAAATTTTCTAAATCTCAAGGTAGAAATAATGGGCTCTTTGGCCTAGGGATGTGCCTCTCGTAAAGGGTAGAAGTACGAAATTTCTCCCTACTAATAAAAATAGTAATTAAAAAGTGGCAATTTTTTTGCACCAAAAATTCTTAAAAAATATAAGGAGTAATTGGTGAAAATTTGGTGAAAATCGGATTAACGGTTCGGCCGCAGCGAATTTTTTAAAATTTCAAACAGACATATCTCCGCCATTTTTTCGAAATTCAAAAATCCCCTCGTTACATTCTTCTTCACCGGCCAAAGAAATTTTGGTGAAAATTTGGTGAAAATCGGATGAAAATTGTGGCCGTAAAGTGTTCCGGAAAAAAATGCTACGGAGGGCCGGACGGCCGGCCGGCCGGCACCACAGACAAAGTTGAGATCGGTAAAGATCAATATTCGATTTTACCCTCCGGACCCGGAAGACCCTTCCCCAAAAACCCGACGTCGAGGGTATCGCAATAACTTCTTTAAGGAAGTTAAAAATTTCCCTTACTTTATAAGAACAAGAGTCCATTAAGTAATCATAGCATGAGTCAAGTGGTTCTATGTTGTGAAGTTCGTTTACACTTTTGAAATTCGCAATTTCTTCAATATTAGTACTTTCTTGTTTCATTTCTCTGTTGAAAAAAAAAAAAATTGAATTATTTTTATAACTAAAATGATCCATACGTTTGATTTTTAGCGGCGAAAACTTGTAAATAATGAAGAGCGACCGTCCACAAATCGACGCCGTGGCTGTCCCCGAGGAGCCTCGCAAGCCGAACACATTTTTCTGGAACGTTCAAATCAGGAAAATCCGACCCGATGTTCAAAAGACTTAAAAAGTGTTCAACTCTAAAAAATAAAATAAAATAATAAAAATTATGAATATTTTGACTCACTCAAAATGTAATCTGATGAAATTCCTTCGTTAAAATTAAAGGTTTCGTAGTTCGGTTGGGATTTCCATTGTTGTAAACATAAAAGGAACTGCATCCTTTTCATAATTTCAGGAGGGAAAACAGTCGGCGTACAAATTTCATCTAAAAATTAGTTTGAGAATAAATAGTAAACCGTAGTGAAACTACCTTTGTGTTTATAACTCCAAGATTGAGATGCTGCGCTAATTAAGTATGTATCGAGTATTTTATACATCCATCTTCAGTCGCTACAACTGGATATTCTGAATTTGCCCAGTCGACATCAATTATTTTAGGGCTGTCTCGGTTCAATTTTAAACTAGCTATCTTCTGACTAGGATTGGGCTGATAAAAAAGTTAGTTTTGTTTAAACTTTTTTAGTTCATCTTACTGATTTATCATCGATGATTTTGATGATTTCGAAACCGTCGTTGAAGAGGATGAGAAGCTTCATGTTGAATTTTCCAGGAGCGAAGCGTATGTAGCGGATTGGTCCTCGGTTTATAGGAACGTTTTTCGCTTGACGAGTTTTCAGGTCCCAGATTCTGAGGACTCCTTCAATATCGGCTCGGACTAACTGATTCGATTTAAATGCTATCGATATAATCGGAACTGAATTCACCTATAATAAAAATAGGTTTAATGACCAAAAAGTGAAGGTGTGGAGCTGGCTAATGACCCAAGGAGGGGAAGTATAAATGAGGGGAAGTATAGCAGAGGAGGAAGAATAAATGAGGAGAAAATATAAAGGAGGGGAAGTATAACGGAGGGGGGAGTATAAGGGAGGGGATGTATAAAGGAGGGGGAAGTACAAGGAAAATTCTCAGAAGTGCAGTAATAACAAGTTTTTTAGAGGAAAACGGCAAAAAAAAAAAGTTTTCAAGCAAAAAAAACTGAGGGAAACGCCAGGAAATTTTTTAAAATGAGGTCTCTCAGTCCAAAAATTGAGAAAAACTTACAAAACAAAAGGTGTTTATGACTTAATGAGTAAAAAAGAAAACTTAAATGTTCAAAAATCCTGTAAAAAAAAATGGGGTTTCCTCATCCTGACAACAGAGGAAATGCAGCAAAAGAAAAAGGAGAACGCCAGCAAAATTTTAAAGTGGGGTTTCTCAGTCCAAAAATAATGAAATCTAACAAAAGTACTAGCTTGAAGAGCTTCCAACGAAAACTTCCTTAAAGAGAATTAAAAATATAGGAGGGAGAAGTATAAATGAGGAGAAGTAAAACGGAGGAGGAAGTATAAAAGAGGGGTAGTATAACTGAGGGGAAAGTATAACGGAGGAGGAAGTATAAGGGAGGGGGAAGTATAACGGAGGGGGAAGTATAAGGGAGGAGGTATAACGGGGGAGGAATTTTTTTTTTTTTCAAAAAATATTTGAAGTTTTTTCCGAAAATTTTTCAAAGTATAAAGGAAGAAATACTGGGCTTTTTGCGTAAGGGAGGACCCTCCCGTACGGGTGGAAGTATGAAATTTCTACTTTTTTTTTTATTAATGTAAAAAATTAATTTTTTTACCAAAATTTACACCAAAAATTTGTAAAAAATACAGGGAGTAATTGGTGAAAATTTGGTGAAAATCAGACCAACGGTTCGGCAGCAGAAAATTTTAAAAAATTTCAAACAGGCATATCTCCGCCATTTATTCAAAAATCGCCCTTGTTAGTTTCTTGTTCACCGGGTAAAGAAAATTTGGTGAAAATCGGTTGAAAACTGTGGCGCCGTAAAGCGTCCGGAAAAATGCTAAGGACGGACGGCCGGAGGGCACCCCAGACATAGTTGAGATCGGTAAACATCAATATTTGATTTGACCCTCCGGGGTCTGAAAGACCTTTCCCCAAAAACCAGACATGGAGGTTATCACAATAACTTCTCTTTAAGGAGGTTAAAATTAATTTTCAACTTACAGCAGGAATTTTAATCCCATCCTTAATACCATCCGAATTGACAGCAAAATGATAAAGTTGGCTTTCATTATCAGAGATGACAAGATGTTCTTTTGTAACCTGTGGAGCCCCTAAAAATAAAAAATAAAAACCAACTTTCTTTAAAAAATAACAAACCTGGGTCACTTTCAGCTTCTTTTTTTGCCTGAGCTGATTTAGTACTGTAAATAGGCGACCACTCCTAAAAAACAATTATTATTAATTTAAAAAAAAAAAAAAAAAGTACCAAAGCAACAACTGAAGGAAATTTTTTGGTCATGGTCCTCAAAAGAGTCAAACTCGTCAAATCCCAGAGTTCAAACGGTCCAGATTTTATGGCGATCACAAAATATTTACTGAAAAAAAAGTTTATTACAGTAATAAAAAAACTTAAGTACCTGAGAGGCGAAACTCTGACTAGATTAATTGGACTTTCATTGCTTTTATCAGTCCTAAATGGAACCGTCTGTCCAGAACAAATATCAGTCAAAAATATCTCGTTTTTAACTTTCCTCCCTTCAGGAAAAGCATATGTGATAATATTGGTCAAATCGGTCCACGCAACTCCTCTCACAGGATAATTATGTAGCGCAAATTCTTTAAAAACTATTCCAATACTCAAATTATAAATATATAAATATCCAGTGGACGTTCCAACAGCTAAAAATGGAATGTATTCGTCTTTATTTTTGTTTGTACGAGGTGGACACATTTTAATTATCGTTATATTTCCATTTATGTTCGGAAGTACAGCTGTAGAAAGAAGTCTGAAACTTTCCATATCCTAAAAAAAGTTAATATAAAATTTAAATTAAAAAAAAAACTTTTACTGTTTTAGGAGTAATCAGTTCGGCCAATGATCTGATATTGAAGTTGTCACACGATTCAAGTTCAAGAAAAATTAATTTTCCTGAACTTAATATGAGGACTAAAAAAAGATGATTAAGAAGGCTGTAAGGTATTACAATACATACCGACGTCTTTTTCGCTTGATGGGTCAACAGCGATTCCCAAAACCTTTGAACTCTTCATCTGTCGGACGACTTCGCTTTGACATTTATTTTCATAACAGACAAACATTTCTGTGGAATATGATCCAAAATCTAATTTTGGACTTTCAAATGCTGTATCCAAAGGAGAACTTGATGTTCGGTTAGATTTTCGTCGTATTTTAACGCTTATACTTCCAGATTCGTGAAGGCAATAAAGGACGTCTCTTTGTCGAGTGGAATATACTTGAACTAAAGGCGACATTGTTCTTTCTATTGGGATTATTCCGATAGTTTGATTTATTTGGAGGTCTATCAATAAAATATCTCTGGGATAAAGAAGTAATAAATGATGCCTCATCGATCTATGATATGCTAGTTGTAAACATTCAGAAATTGTCATCGCCTCATCAGGCCTAAAATGAAAAAATAAATTAAACAAAGGCTAAGCCAGGTCCACACTGAGGCAGCCGAATGAGGCAATCGAGGCAAGGCATTCGCTTCAGTGTAGGCGTTCCGCGTGTGCGGCAGCGAACTTTTGCTTCGTTTTTCATCAATTTTGACATCAGCAAAAATGCGGCACTCGCCACAGACACCGGTGAGTCCGACATATGAACTGAAGCTGCCTCAGGGCACGAATGCCTTGTTTTTTGGATTGCTGCCTCAGTTCGCCGCTAGCGTCTTTTTAGCTTCCCGCACGAGGCAGCCCGAGGCGAGTCGAGGCCGTTCTGCCTCCCCTCGGCTGCCTCGCTCAGTGTGGACCGCCTTAAGGCAGGCCTTATGGCATATTGGGGCCAACAAATTCCAGAAGATGCCTCTCTATGTGAATAAAAACTGACATTTTCAGATCAAAAAAAACGAACGTTTTGAGAATAACGGGTTTATCCTTTTTTAGAAAAACCTCAATTCTCAAGAACTAATCATCCCACAGAGCTCATTTTTTGTAAATTGTTTATCATCTAAAGACGCATCTTTGAGAATTTTTTAAAATTTTTCCCACTTTTAAGTGTGAAAAATTAATTTTTATAACTTTTGAGAGGTCAGAAAAAATGGTTCCTTTCAAGGTGGTGACACCAAATTATTACGGTTTTAGAGGGACAAAAAATGTACCTCTCATAATTTTTTCAGATTTTTAATGTGGTAGAACAGTATTTTATAAATTTTTCTGAATTTTAAGCTGTTTTTCAAATAAAAAAGTGAAGTTAAAAATTAAAAAATTACTTTGGTTTTGTTTCTCCGACGACGAGTCCTTTCATCAATTTTTTCAACCGATCTCTCCCTTTAAGACTTTCTTCATTTGAGGAATCTGGATTTGAAATATAAAATTTACGTCCGCTACTTTGAGGGATTTTTCCAATTTGAAAATCATCGATGAATAAAATACAATCTGGGCATAAAACTAAAAAACAAGAATATTTAAAACTTGTCAGCTCCCATGGAAAAACTTACATGCAATTTTAGTTCTGTCGAAAGGGTCAAAACTAAAATTAAGAAGAATATCGTTGAAATTTTTCTTCCATATTTTCGTTTGTTTCTTGACATCCCAGATGATAGGAAATAAGGGGAATGAAGGGTGGCAAGTATTAGATCCTGTTCACATCCCGGAACCCATTCTAGGCCTGAAAAAAACGTATATTAAATAACTAAAATACTGATTTTACCGTTGACTGGTTTGTTCCCATCCTGCATAGAACCCAATGCAGCAGGAGAGATATGTCCCAGTGGACTATCACTCCGGATACGTCCGCTGTTATTAATTGGACTAATGGGTTGGAATCATTTTTGGCATCGACGTAAGGAACCCAAAGAATCTAAATCATAAGAATGACAAAGGCAAATATTTTTCAGATACCTTCTTACAATCGATTTATGAAAGTCTAAAGTTTGGATTCTTTGTACGCTTTTGGTATCGACGACATAGACCGAGCAGTTCGCAGCGTAAGCCAAAAGACCGTGGCGACTCCTAAAAAAAACTCATCATTTTTTTGATGATTGAGAACCTACCAATCCATCGCCCCTTTGTTTTGAACGGATGCTGCACCCGTGATGGTCCTCGGGACGATCGGATGGTTCGAGACATTCTTAAGATAAGACTCAGCGTCCTCCGAAGATTCAGTGGCCGTCGGATGCAAACCGCTCGCCGTGTCCAAAATGAAATTTTCAGTTTTGTCAAAATCACCTTCCATCTTTTCTTTTTTTACGGGAAATCCAAAAACTTTACTACATTTTCTCAAGATTGAAAGGTGAGGTTCTGTAATCACAAGAAACGTCAACAAAATTGTTAAAGTCTCAACGGAGTCCGACCTATCAGTAGTGACGTCACTTATTAGTTCTTTGACCTTCTTAAAGGTCACTCATGCTACATTTTGACACAATCTTTATCAAATTCTTATTTATTACTAAAATAGATAAAATACTGCTTCGGTCAATAAAAATGCACAAAAATTCGTTACGTAATATTGCAATGCTACCAATATCCACATTTGAGGGTTAAAAAATCATCC
The DNA here is from genome assembly GCA_014119065.1 of Orius insidiosus. Classification (NCBI taxonomy): domain Eukaryota; kingdom Metazoa; phylum Arthropoda; class Insecta; order Hemiptera; family Anthocoridae; genus Orius; species Orius insidiosus. The sequence continues at coordinate 51,404 of JACGAQ010001178.1, read as the reverse complement.
ATGTTTTTTGTATGGTTCCAAGACATCACTGTTGTGTTTTCAATTCGTCTTTTGTGTCTTAAGGATTGAAAATGGTCATCCAGATCCTCAGTTTTCAGTTCAGCAAAATGCTTGCAGCATAGAAAGAACACAGCATTATTTTATGCTTGCAGAATAGAATGAACAGCATTATTTTATGCTTGCAGCATAGAATGAACACACCTTCATTCTATGCTTGCAGCATGGAATAAACAGCCTTATTTTATGCTTGCAGCATGAATTAACACACCTTATTTTATGCTTCAGCATAGAATAAACACAGCATTATTTTATGCTTGCAGCATAGAATGAACACAGCATTATTTTATGCTTGCAGAATAGAATGAACACAGCATTATGCTATGCTTGCATAGAATGAACGCAGCATTATTTTATGCTTGCAGCATAAAATGAACACAGCATTATTCTATGCTTGCAGAATAGAATGAACGCAGCATTATTTTATGCTTGCAGCATAGAATAAACACAGCATTATTTTATGCTTGCAGCATAGAATAACACAGCATTATTTTATGCTTGCAGAATAGAAAGAACACAGCATTATTTTATGCTTGCAGAATAGAATGAACGCAGCATTATTTTATGCTTGCAGCATAGAATAAACACACCTTCATTCTATGCTTGCAGCAGAGAATAAAAACACCTTTTTTTATGCTTGCAGCATAGAATAAACACACCTTTATTTATGCTTCCAGCATAGAATAAACACAGCATTATTTTATGCTGGCAGCATAAAATGAACACAGCATTATTTTATGCTTGCAGCATAGAATAACACAGCATTATTTTATGCTTGCAGAATAGAATGAACACAGCATTATTTTATGCTTGCAGCATAGAATAAACACAGCATTATTTTATGCTTGCAGAATAGAATGAACACAGCATTATGCTATGCTTGCAGAATAGAATGAACGCAGCATTATTTTATGCTTGCAGCATAAAATGAACACAGCATTATTCTATGCTTGCAGAATAGAATGAACGCAGCATTATTTTATGCTTGCAGCATAGAATAAACACAGCATTATTTTATGCTTGCAGAATAGAAAGAACACAGCATTATTTTATGCTTGCAGTTATAAAATTAAGAGAGATTAGTAGGTTTGTAGTTCGTTATTCCAGGATAGATTGTCATAGGGAGGGGTGGGCCCAGCCGGGGCCTTTAGCCATTTTGCCCTGGCAAAGACAAACCAAAGTGTTTATCGAAGCATAGAATAAACACCATATGGCAGAAGGATTTTTTTCTCTCTCTTGTTTAATGGAAATAGGTTTGAAGATTTCGCAAAATTTAATGACTACAGTGTGGAAATCTACTTTCGACCTTTGTATCACCACAGACCACTCATAAATTATGATTATGAGCGGTTTGTGGTACCGAGTATCTGAATATACAGGGTGTACCAACTAAAGTGGACCAGCCACTTTACGGCAAAGCATTTAGTTCTAGAAAAAAAAAGTTAAATGTAAACCCCCTTATTTTTGGACAAGGAATCGACTCCATATGGTACATTTTGGTTTTGGTATACAGGGTGGCGCAGAGAGGTGCTAACTTCGTTATTTTAAACGGAAACCCTATGTTTTTATGCTTTTAGTCGATTTTACGCTCAATTTTGAGCAACTTTTACTTAGGTCATTTTTTCGATAAAAAAGCTAAATGCAAACTTTGCCTTTTATGCAAGCTTTGCTGTAAAGTTTGCTGTAAGGTTGCTGGTCCACTCTAGTAGGGACACCCTGTATTTCAAAAATCCCGCCTAAATTCTCGGAAAGTGAAGTCATCAATGCGTTCATTTTCCTTCTATTCTGGAGTTAAGTGAAAATTGAATTCTTTTGAATTATAAGAGCGTGAGAAAAATTTCATACGAATTGAAATATTTGTGGAAAAAAATAAGTTTTTGAAGAAATTTTGAGGTTGGTATAACGATTACGTTTTTGAGTTGAACGGGGAGGGGCATAACCATCACCGTTTGAGTCTCCCAGCGATCAGGTTGAGGCGAGTCTTGTCATCGCTCGCCGGTGCTACGTCGATGTTTTTCTCGTAAATGCACAAATTCGAAATAGAAATAAAAAAGTTTTGAGTTCAGATTTCCGGTCCCCTTTTTTTTTATCCTTTTTTTTACGTTTCCTCCCGTTCTAATCCCCCTCGAACCGGCTCTCGGCTAAAATTCGTCCGTCACTTCGGGCCGGCCTCCGGTGAGAAATGAAGAAAAACTCGCCTTCGTTTTCCGGATGGAAAAGTCTGATCGTTTTCACCGTTTTACTCCTCGCTTGGGTCTGCGGGTTCGCTTCCAGACTATTCGCCGTCATCAGGTTCGAGAGTATCATCCATGAGTTCGATCCATGGTAAGTTTTAGCACACGTCATCTTTAAATCTTATCTTTTTACCTCATATATAAAGAATTTTCTACAATTCCTTCTAGATATAGTCTAAAACTTCGCAACCCACGATTCTCTTTTAATTTTAGTCTTCCAATGGTCATGGATAAACATTTACTTTATCGCAGGGACCGTTTCTTTAAGGTCCTGATAGTGCTGATTAGAGGGCAGCTGATAATGTTAAAAATGAAAATTGTATGAACTATTTTGTTTGCCAAGTTGCAAATTGCTATTTGACACTATGTTGCTCATCAATCATAATCGCAAAAAAACTGCTATTTTTCCTAAGTTTTGAAGATTAGAACAAAAATGGCTGTAAATCCATCAAAGTATAAGCAGATCATAAAAATCCCTCCTTTTTGGAGGTTTTTAGTGGTCTTCTGGCCCAGAAATTCCATTACAACTGGATTTTGAAGTGTTTTCCTTAGTCTTCTTGTCAAGAAAGCTAAGGCTAGAAAGCTAACTATAGAAATTTCTGTTTTCTCGCGCTTTGTATAGTGGTTTAGTGTAAAATAAAAAACTTTTTTCAGTCTTTCGCCTAAGAAACGGCGCTTTCAGGTGGTTTCTCTACGTTGTATGGACTATTAACGTCCATTTTAGGTGTTTGCCACGGTTTCTTGGACAAAAAACACTCTTTAAATCTTTTCAAAAGGAAATCTTCATTTTAGGCGTTTTCTTGTCGCGAAGAAATCTCATTGGTAGCTGATTTTTTGGTGTTCTGTCGGTGGTAAAATAAACTCCCTTTGTCATAGTCTCATGACCAAGAAACATCCTTTTCAGGCGTGTTTTAGTAATGAAAAATGTCTCCGGCGTTTTCCATGATCTTGCAAACAAGACCAGTTATTTTTAGGCGTTTTCCTCTGTATTTTTTGAGCCCCCCCCCCCCCCCCGGTGTTCCACGATCTTGCCAATGGAAACCCTCCATTTTAGGTGTTTTTGTCGCCAAGAAATCCCATTTGTACGTGGTTTTTTGGTGTTTTGTCGGTGGTAAAATAAAACTCCCTTTTCACAGTCTTATGGCCAAGAAACATCCTTTTCAGGCGTATTTTAGTCAAGGGACAATTAACGGACGTTTTAGGCGTTTTCAGGTTTTTTGTATGAAAATTTGTAAGCGTTTTCCTCTGTCTTTTTTGAGCCCTCTCTTTTTACCTGTTTTTCTGGCGTATTCTGCAGTCGTTTAGCCCCAAAAACAGCATTTTTTACAGTCTTACGCCCAAGGAACATTCTTTTCAGGGATTTTCCTTGGTTTTGGTGCCAAGAAATATCCTTTTCAGGCGTTCTTCACTGTGAAAGGAACAAGTAACGTCCGTTATAGGCGTTTTCTATGGTGTTTTTAGGCGTTTTATACGGTGTTTTAAATGAAAAAGTCTCTCATTCTTTTTAGCCCAAAAACACCATTTAGTCTTATGCCGAAACATTTTTTCAGGGGTTATCCTTCTTCCCGTCAAGAAATCAAGTGTCCAGTCTGTTTTTTGGCGTTTTTTCTGTGGTTTTAGTAAGTTTTTAGGCGGTTTCCACGGTGATTAGTTTTAGGAGTTTTCCATGGTCTCTTGGACTAAAAACACTGTTTAAAGCACTGACAGTTTCCATGGGTGATAAGGAAAAAAAACTCCCTTCTACAGTCTCATGGCTAAGAAGCTGCCTTTTCAGACTTTTTTCACAGTAAAAGGGCAGGCGGTTTCTACGGTGATTAACAGTTTTAGGAGTTTTCCATGGTCTCTTGGACTAAAAACAATGTTTAAAGCACTGACAGTTTCCATGGGTGAAAAGGAAAAAACTCCCTTCTACAGTCTCATGGCTAAGAAGCTGCCTTTTCAGACTTTTTTCGTAAAAGCAAAGAACGTCCGTTTTAGGCGTTTTCCTCAGTCTTTTTTACCCCAAAAACACCATTTTTTATATTCTTGCCCTAGAAACCCCCTTTTCCACTGTCTTATAAGCCCAGCAAACGGTGATTAACTTTTAGGGGTTTTTCCACAGTCGTACAGACATGCAATGTTCATATAGGCGTTTTCCAAGGCCAAAAAACATAATCTTGTTACGCTTTTCGGTAATAAAGACTGTTTTTAGGGTTTTCTTCAATTCTGTTTTGCCAGATTTTGCTTAATTTTAAATTTTTTAGGTTCAAACTACCGTGCGACCGCTTATATGGTCGAGCATGGATTTTACAATTTTCTCAACTGGTTCGACGAAAGAGCATATCCGTTGGGACGTATCGTCGGCGGAACCGTTTACCCAGGACTTATGATTACCTCTGGGAGCATCCACTACATCCTTCACACGTTAAACATTCCAGTCCACATACGTGACATCTGTGTCTTTCTCGCTCCAATTTTCAGGTAATCTATTTTCCTAATAAAACATTACTAATTTATTTTTAGTGGTCTGACTGCCATTTCGACGTACCTTCTTACCAAAGAATTATGGAACGTCGGCGCAGGCCTGCTCGCTGCATGTTTCATCGCGATAGTCCCCGGCTACATCAGCAGATCTGTTGCTGGAAGTTATGATAATGAAGGCATTGCAATTTTCGCCCTTCAATTCACCTACTACCTTTGGGTAACATCAAATTTTAACCCAACAATATAAATAACCATTATTTTTAGGTGAAATCTGTCAAAACAGGATCAGTCTATTGGTCTGCATTGACTGCACTTTCCTATTTTACATGGTAAAAAAATTATTTTTTTTTTATTAATTTTTTATTGTAGGTTTCAGCATGGGGAGGATATGTTTTTATTATAACTTGATACCTCTTCATGTTTTTGCGTTGCTCATTATGGGACGATATTCAAGCAGACTTTTCACTAGTTACACCACCTTTTGCATTTTGGGACTTCTTTTCAGTATGCAGATCCCATTCGTCGGTTTCCAGCCAATCAGACCAGTGAACATATGGCAGCTTTAGGTAAAAATAGAAGCCTGGAATTCCTTTTTTAAAATTAAAATTTTAGGTGTGTTCGCTCTCATCATTGCAATCGCTACGTTGAAACATATACAGAGTATTCTTTCAAAATCAGAATTCAAATATTTTTCTTACTCTCAAGTGGAATCGCTGGCGCTGTTGTTTTCGCTAGTGTTGTCGTTCTGACTTATGCTGGTGTTATTGCACCTTGGAGCGGGCGGTAAATTGAAGTTTAAATTTTAATTTTTGAATAATTTTTGTTTTTTAGGTTCTATTCTTTGTGGGATACAGGGTATGCTAAAATTCACATTCCAATTATCGCTTCGGTTTCTGAACATCAGCCGACGACGTGGTTCTCATTCTTTTTCGACTTGCACGTTCTAGTCACTACATTCCCCGTAGGTTTATGGTATTGCATCAAAGATATAAACGACGAAAGAGTTTTCGGTTGGTACTTTTTATAGATTTTTTGTTGTTAATTGTATTTTTAGTTGTTTTGTACGCGATAAGTGCGGTTATTTCGCTGGAGTAATGGTCAGGTTGATGCTCACTCTGACTCCGGTTGTCTGCATTTTAAGTGCCATCGCGTTTTCTAAGCTCTTGGAGATCTTCTGTAAAGACGAAGATAATCCATCGGGAGCTGATAGTGATACTGAAGGTGAAACTTCACCTTCAAAACGCTTTATGATAAGGTATGACTGAAATATTTTGTTTCCTTATATTTTTTCTTTTAGGCTGGTAAATTAAGAAAGATGAAACATGAACAGATGAAAGAGACTGAAGGACTTGGCCCGAATGTTCGGAGTTTCGTTCTTGTCGGGACGATCGCTTTGCTTTTAATGTTTGCCGTTCACTGCACTTGGGTCACCAGCAATGCTTATTCAAGTCCCAGTATCGTCCTTTCTTCTTATTCTCAAGATGGGTAAAAAAAGAATTAAAAAGGGTCGACCGATTTCTTATTTTGATTACAGTTCGAGGCAATACTTGACGATTTTAGAGAGGGTTATTATTGGCTCTCTCAAAATACGGACAGCGATGCCCGCGTAATGAGCTGGTGGGATTACGGATATCAGATCGCTGGAATGGCCAATCGGACGACTCTTGTCGACAACAACACATGGAATAATTCTCATATTGCCTTGGTTTGTCTTTTTATTTCAATTTTTATTGAACGGTTTCCTAAAGTGATGTCCACATGCTAGGGAAAGCGTGATAAAAAAATTGCTGCATACAAAGATACTGGTTTGAAGAGCTTCCAACGAAAACTTCCTTAAAGAGAAGTATCTATATAGGAGGGGGAAGTATATGGGAGGGAAGTACGGAGGGGAAGTATATGGAGGGGAAGTATAACGAGGAGGAAGTATAAGTGAGGGGAAGTATATGGGAGGGAAGTTAAGTGAGGGGTAGTATAACAGAGGTGAAGTATGAAGGAGGGGAAGTATAAGGAACGAAAGTATAACGGAAGGGGATGTATAAGGGAGGGAAAGTATAAAGGAGAATTTTCCAAGTTCTTTTTTTAAAATTTTCTAATTTTTTTTTTCGAAATTTTCCGGGTTTTCTTTTTTTTTTTTTTTGAAAAATTTTTTAAGTTCTTTTTTATCGAAAATTTTTCTAAGTGTCAAGTTAGAAATAATGGGCTCTTTGGCCTAGGGATGTGCCTCTCGTAAAGGGTGGAAGTACGAAATTTCTCCTACTAAAAAAATTAATACTTAAAAAGTGGCAATTTTTTACACCAAAAATTCTTAAAAAATATAAGAAGTAATTGGTGAAAATCGGATTTACGGTTTGGCCGCAGCGAATTTTTAAAATTTCAAACAGACATATCTCCGCCATTTTTTGAAATTCAAAAATCGCCCTCGTTAGTTTCTTGTTACCGGCTAAAGAAATTTGTGTGAAAATTTGGTGAAAATCGGATGAAAACTGTGGCCGGAGCCACAGACAAAGTTGAGATCGGTAAAGATCAATATTCGAATTGACCCTCCGGGAAGACCCTTCCCCAAAAACCCGACGTGGAGGGTATCACAATAACTTCTTTAAGGAAGTTAAAAGGAAACCCGGAATAAAAAGCCTTTTTTTGCGTTTATTTTAATTTTTAGTCCTCTAAGTACGCGAGAAATCCCCATTTTTTCCAGGATTTTTGGGAGTTTTCCCAGGTTTTTTGACAGAATCCCCTTTTCGACCAGATTTAAAAGAGTTTTACTTGGTTTTTTTGGCAGGGAAACCCATTTTCACCAGATTTTTAGGAGTTTTCCTAATTATTTATTTTTTTTTTTAAGGTTGGGAAAGCGATGTCTTCAACGGAACCTTTGGCCTACGAAATCATGAAATCTTTAGGTGTCGATTACGTTTTGGTCATTTTTGGTGGAGTCATTGGATATTCTGGAGACGACATAAATAAATTTTATGGATGGTCAGAATTGCCGAAGGAGAACACCCCAAAGACATTCGAGTGAGTTATTTATAACTTCACAAATTTTCATGTTTCATTTATTTTTAGGAAAACGATATTTTACTAGTAGAGGAGAGTTCAGAGTGGACGCCGAAGGTTCGCCCACGTTATTGAACTGCCTTATGTACAAATTAAGTTATTACCGATTTGGCGAACTTCAGGTATATTCTATTTATTTTTTATCCGTTTAAACATTTTTTTAGTTGGATTTCCGAGGGCCTCCGGGTTTTGATAGGACTAGAAATGTCGTTATAGGAAATAAAAATTTTGACCTTACATACCTTGAGGAAGCTTACACAACTGAGCATTGGCTTGTTAGAATATACAGGTAAGTTTTTAATTTGCAAAAGGGCTCATGTATCATTTTTTATTAGAGTCAAGAAAGAAAACGAATTTATTCGTCCTTTCGCTTCTAGAAAAGTAAAAAAAGACAATTTTTTCTTCTATAGTATAAATAGTATTCATTAAAAGGGTAACTCAAGACCTCCCTTAAGTGGATAATTTAAAAAAAAATTGTCAAGTACAAAATGAACCTATGAAATCCCTTTCTAGTAAAATTGGTTACCGACCAGCTCACCGATCAAAAGTTGCCCAAATTTTGTTAAAATAGATTAAAATTTGACTTTAAAAACGTTTTTATTTTTAGAGTAAAAAAGGAAAACGAATTTAACCGTCCGAGGCTACCACTTTCTTCACGAAAAATCAAAAGGACAGATATGTTTATTTCAAAAAAGGTAAATTTTAAAAATTTAATTTTTTAAATTAATTTTTGCTTTATAGACATCCAGAAGAAAGAAAGGAGCCATAAAAAATAGGCCGAATGTAGTCAAAGGAAAGAAACCTGTTAAATCTTAGTGAATCGTTAGTCAAGTACTTATACAAGATCGAAAAAAACTTCAAATCCAATTTTTTTTTTCTCCTCTTTCTCAAAGATCCCAGTTATTTCATTATTTTCGATACTCACTCATGTGATTTATAGCACAATATATTTTTTTTTCTTGGTTATAAAATGTTAATTTTTTTGTGTAAATTGTTGTAATTTTTTTTTCAGTGCCTATTTTTTTAATTTTCACCTGAGAATATTGTGCAATAATTGTTTTCGTCTTTTTTATTTTTTAAATGCACATCAAGGAAGCGTGAAAGGTGGAGGAACCGTTTTTACTGGCTGAGTGTAAATTATAATAATAAAAGTGAAAAACAAAATATTTACTATGTAAATATATGAATAAATGCTCTTTTAATATTAATAGTTTTCGTTTTTCTTGAAATACTTTTCAGAAAGTCAAGGATTTTTTAAAAGAAAAAGCGAGATGTATAAATAATATCGTTTTTCTTACATTTTTATTATTCGGGTTTACAAGGGTGAAGATGACATTAAAATTTAAAAATTGACACAAAAAAATAAAAAGGAGAGATTTACAACTTTGGATGGTGTATCTATTTAAATTTTTACTAACTTATTGATTCTGGATTTTGTTTTAATTTTTATTCACATTTCAAGGATAAAAGAAGGACCTTTTTCGTATTCCTGTCATCGGTAAGGGGCGAAGTGGTGCTCGTTCGGCCTGTAAATTGAAATGCAATTACAAAAAAAGACCCAAAATGAGATAAATAGCGATAAATCATAGATAAGATTCAAAATAAAAAAATAGTTGGCAGCATTGCTTGGAAACCTTACATGCTCTCGGTTAAAACTTTCGTAAAATACTAATAGTACTTCCTCAAAGTTGATTCGTTGTTTAGATCAGTATTGATTAGTATTCAAATTATTTATTCTGATCACGGTCATCTCAATCCAAAGTAATTAAGAGCTTGGTCAGTGTTTCTCGAATAGTTTTTGTTGTGATACCTAAAAATTTATGAAACTTTCTTCAAGGAGAGAAAAGTTAATACACACGATGGAGGAAGGTGTCCCTTGGCCAACGAATTTAATGAAAGTTGGGGAAGTGTTAGCTTTCAGACCAAATAATCACCCGATCGTACGTGATGTGATGGTTGGACGGGATTTACAAAATCGAAGTTACAAAATTATGAATTTAAGTTTTCCTTGTCTAAAACGGAAAGTCCTAAAGTACTGCTGGAGCTGGCTCCTACGAAGGGCGATGTAATAATTTTTACCACTATTTTTAAGTACTACGTCGGAAAAAAAATCTTTGCCGAGCCAGTCCACAAGGAATGGACGTGGACATCTAAAATTCTCCCTACTATCGAAAAAAAAGTTTTAGTAATAGGTGAAATCTCTCGAAAATGGTTATTTTTGTATATTTTGATATATAATCCAAAGCTGGATTATGTTGACGTATTAAATTTGTTAAAATTCCCTCAAGATATCTAAAACTCCTTTTAAAAAAAAATTTTCTTTAAAAATAGATTTTTGGCTGGGAAAAGTCAGTGAGAGGATTTAGAAAATCCTCTGCTTAACTTACAACAAAATGGTTTATTAAACGAGCTTTCTATCTCTTTTTTCCCACCATAAAATCGTAATGAAGACATAGCTGATGAACCAAGATAAAAGCGCATATTTTAAACTCAAACGCGTATCTTTTAAAATAGCCGTCGAAAAGTAAAAATAGATTTTATTTCGTATATTTTAGTCTGATTAGAGAGAAGTTCGATCCATCATCGTCGCTTGGAATTACGTTGCTTTTGTGAAAATTTCTCGACTGCCGCTTATTATCTTTATAAGAGTTGGAAAGTGTAAATTTTAAGGGATAATGAAGGATTAACGGTGAGAAATATTTTACCTTCAACTAAATGGTTGGATCCCAGAAATATTAGGCGGTTCCTTCAAAAAGAAAATACGCCGCATAAATTACTTCATTTGTAAAGGAAATTATTCTGATTCTATTTTAAAAATTATTTATGAGAAAATTAGTAATTTGACCGCTATTATTTCTATAATTAATGTTAGTGTCGGCAGTTTTTTTAAAGTATCAAGGTAGATATAGTGGACCGTCTGCCGGAGGGATGACCCTCACGTTCGTGCTGTAAGAATCACATTTCTCGCTACTTTAAAAAAACATAAGGAGTATTTGGTGAAAATCGGGGTCTGGAAGACCAAAGGCATGGAGGATGTCACAATAACTTCTTTTAAAAGTTGAAAAGCTTCTCTACTTTTATAACAAGATTTAAAACAACAAACATTGGAAAAATGAGAAGAAGTGAAGCGGGCTTGACATAAACGAATTTCTCTTCTCAAATCCGATTTTCCGACACTTAAAATGCCAACAAATTATATTCACTTCGACTTAGCTAATCCTTTAAAAAATGAGATTTTATAATCTCTCAAGATACGAATACTTCAGCTTCAATTTTTTTTTCATTCTAAAAATTTCGCAGTCAAAAGATAGGCAGATTTTTTATACATTTCTAATATCCGCTATTTTTTCATAGAAAACTACTGTTTTCTACGTTTTGTTCTCTTCTTTTGTCCTCTTTTGATTGAACCATGCAGAGGGGAAAAACTAGATAACTGTGGGTAAAGAGGCTAAACAAAACATCAATGAAATTTATAAAATGTCAAATTCCTTTTTGTGGGTTTTTTGACATTTAGAAATTAGCTTGGGTCGAACTAAAAAGTTTAATTTGAGAATTTCAAAAAAGCTCTCCCTTTTTAAAGATATTACGAAAGGAAAATATTGTGAAAATTCAATGAAAAAAAGATGGAAATTACGGACGTGAAGTATTCCGAAAAAAACTGCACAAAAACTATCAAGAGGCGTAAACCGACCAAATTTCTCCCAAAAATCGAAAAAAAAAAAAAAAAATGTTGCGGAAAAAAACTGGCGATTACAGACAACCTAATGATCGGTGAATATCTGGAAGATCCTTTTTCTAAAGACCGCGGACATGGAGGTTGTCACATTAACCTCTCTTTGAGGAAATTTAATTTTTAAATATTAATTAGAAGGTAGAATGGTAAAACCGGACGAGAGACTTCATTTATTTAAATATCACGTATTCACAAATTCCATTTTCTAAACCTAATTTTTTGTATTACCTCTAATTTAATATTCTGATTTTAAAACATTGTGTCCGAGTATCTCAACAAAGATAAAGGGATGACATCGTCAAAATCAGGATTTTCTTTGTTCGTTTCATTGTTAAAACTAAACGGGTTCTAATAGCCTCCGATTGTTTTCCAGAATGAAAACTCAAGCCTAAAAGCATCGGTATTATGTTATTTAGAACAATAAAGCGTTAAAATAATAGAAAAGCGACCGGTTTATAAAGGAGTTCTAAAAGTTTACAAAGTACCTCAAGGTGACTATCGTAAACGGGAGCTCAGTTTTTCACCCCCAACTTTTATGGGTAAAAATTTTATTTATATGAGGAGTATTTGGAGAAAATTTGGCAATGTTCGGATAATAGTACGGCTACACAATGGGTCGAAACGCCTCCTGTCTGTACGGAAAAAGGATAAGCATTTATCCATTATTGTTTATTGCGGTTTTTCAGTAAAATTTATCCCAGATTGGACTAAAGTGGCTTTTGGATTTTTAGCAAAAAAAAAATTTTTATCGATAAACGGTCGTTTTGACCTTACGGGGTTTATAACCTATTATTAAGTACCTATTAATCTCGGAAGTTATATAATTTTGTTTAAAAAGAATATAGCAGTAACCAATGAGAAGAAGCCTTCCTTTTGGCTATGCTATTCTTTTTCTTTATTCCATGTGTTAGCCTAACCTTTTAGGCTGCCATAATGTGGTGGGGCCCAGGGGCTCTCCGCTCATTTAAGGGGCCAAATCCAAATGAGTGGCCTGACTAATTGATCCACGGATTATGTATAAAAAACTTAATTTGGAATTTTATTTCAAATTTTAAAAAAATCCCTCTACATAACCCTGGGGTCGAACCCATCGTGAAAAATTTCTTTTTAAGAATTTTTCTATAATTTTGTAAAAATCAGCGTTCCTAAAAATTTTTTATCTCCCCCATCTTTTTCAAAATCCAGTTTGGTCCTAAAAATTCGCCGACCAAATATTTTATTTCTCCATTGAATTCTGCTTTTTGCTTCCTTTTTGAAATACGTTTTTAAATGAAAAAACCGTTTCAATGAGTTTAATTTTCTTAGGCCCAGGTTTAAGGATAACTAGAAATTGAAGACCATTATTTTTAATTTTTAGTAAAAAAATGAAATTTGGAAGTGTAATTTATTGAAGTTTTGATAGAAAGAAAACTTACCGTGTACTAAAAGGATGTTGAGGTACAGGGAGGGAAAACGCGTAGGGGATGGTTTATATAGCTTTTGGAAAAGGTAGGAGTGAGCGCATGAGCTGTTTTCGTTTAATAACAAACTTCACCGGAACGAAAATCTTGAGGGGAAAATCCGTTCCAAGTCTCCCGTTTTTAAGAGATATTCTATGATAATTATATGGCAACATCCTTATCCTCTGGCGATCGCCATAAAGCAAAGTTTAAATTGATAAAAGTTTCGCCGCGCGCACGGGAAAAGGCGAGTTGCCAATTTAATATTTGATCGAGTTAAGAGAAAGAGGGGTCGGGGTATTTTGTGAAGATCGGGAGAAAACGATGTAAACTCATTAACACTTTTTTTTCGCCTCCCTCCATCTTTACTCTTTGCCCCTTCACCGTCTTAAGTGTTCGATATTGAAAGTATTAAGCAAATAGTTCCAAGTTAGCCAAACCAGATTACTTTTCGTATTTTCAGTCTTCCTAACTCCGCTTAATAAAAAAAAGTCAAGCTTAAGGAGTTTATAATGACAAAAAATTACAGCTTAAAATAATTATTCTTTCCATCATGATAGAATAAGAAACAAAAGTATTTTAAAATAATGAAAAGCTTATGTACCAAAATAGATTTCGAAAAAAGAAATCTGTTTGAAAAAAATTAAAATCGTATAATTAGAAGATTTAATTTGAAAAATGGCGACAACCTTATGATCGGTAAGTTCAGTTTTCCAGGGCTCTGGAGACCCAGTGATATGGAGGGTATTACAATAACTTATCTTTTAGGAAGTTCGGAAGTCCTGCGAATAGTACAAACCCGACCTACCTAACGGTCTTGCGGGTTAGTCTATCCATATAAAACCTCATTTTTTTTATAAAAAGAAGTAGATATAACCAATGAGCAAGAGGCTTACTCTTCCTATTGGTCAATCTACTCTTTTGATACTTGTTGGCCTCAGGCCGTTACAAGGGGGGAGGGGGTTGGACCCAGGCGGGGGCTTTCGCCATAATGCCGTGGCGCCCTTTTTTCGGGACCAACTACCAGAGGAGTGGCCTAACTAAATTATCCACAGATTTTGTAGAGGGATTTTTAATTGGAATTTTACTTCCAACCAAAATCCCTATACCCAACCTGGGATCGAACCCCGGTCTTCCGTGGTGTGAGTCAGAGACTGAACCCACCAGCCACGGAGCCGGTAAAACCTCATTGATACTAAAATTGGTTAACATTTTACAAAAAGTACTTGTTTGAAGAGCTTCCAACGAAAACTTCCTTAAAAAGAAGTACCAATATAGGAGGGGGAAGTAGAACAGAGGGGGAAGTATAAGTCAGGGGAAGTATAACGAAGGAGGAAGTATAAGGGAACAAAATATAAGGGAGGGGGAATTTTTTTATTTTTATTTTTTTTTCGAAAATTTTCTTAGTGTCAAGGTAAAAATAATGGGCTCTTTGGCCTACAGATGTGCCTCTCTTAATGGGTAAAGTACGAAATTTCTCCCTACTAAAACAAAAATAATTATTAAAAAGTGGCAATATTTTACATCAAAAATTCGTAAAAAAATTTAGTAATTGGTGAAAATTTGGTGAAAATCGGACAAACGGTTCGACCGCAGCGAATTTTTTAAAATTTCAAACAGCCATATCTCCGCCATTTTTTCGAAAAATCGCCCTCGTTAGTTTCTTGTTCACCGGCTAAAGAAATTTGTGTGAAAAGGTGAAAATCGGTTGAAAACTGTGGCCTTAAAGTGTTCCGGAAAAAAATGCTACGGCCGGCCGGCCGGAACCACAGACAAAGTTGAGATCGGTATGGATCCATATTCGAATTTATCCTACGGGGTCTGGAAGACCCTTCCCCAAAAACCCGACGTGGAGGGTATCACAATAACTTCTTTAAGAAAGTTAAAAACTCTAGGAAATTTTCTAGAGGATTCCGAATTTATAAATACTCCTTAAGGAACCCTTTTTCAAGGTTTTCTTGGATATTCTTCCTTGACGTTATTTCTTATTGATGAAGAATTCTTCCATCCTCCTAGGAATTTATGAACAATACCTTAAAGTTACTTAAAAATAAAAGGAATCTTCGTTTTTTGCCCGAGAAACCCCAATTTGACTGGATATTCGTTCGTTTTCCTTGGTTTTCGTTAGACAGAACTCGATTTCTTCTGATTTTTTTTGCGGATTCCACGGCTTTTGTCCATTAAATCTGATTTTTATCCTTTTTAACTTCCTGAAAGAGAAGTTATTGTAATACCCTCCAACGCCGTTTTTTAAGAGAGGGTCTTCCAGACACCACGGCTCACCCCTCCTCTGGAATCACTGACCAAAAAACGTCTTTTTACAAGATTTTCGGCCGAATTTTTCGGCTTTTCGTGCGGGAACCCCCTTTTTACTGGACTCTTTTTGGTTTTTTTTTAATTCCAAGAAATCCCCTTTATAAACGATTTTTTTTGTTCTATTTTGTAAAATGCATGTTTTTTCCTGTTTTGGGGATAAAACTCCTGAAATAATTATTTATGTTTTTGTCTTTTAATAACCCACGGATGAAAGTATCGAAAACATGCTCTTTTAGGCAACCTACAGTGATGTCCCATTAAAACGTTGTCAAATTAATTATGAGTCTTAAAAGTAGCCTATTATAAGTTTCGACGTATTAACTTCTTTCCAATCCTTCGAATCTTATTAAACTTTTGATTAGACATCCATGTCAACAAGAGGTGTTTCAACCTACTCTTTAAATTTAACGAATTAAACTATTTTTTCATTAAATTTTGTTAACCTCCACCAAAGTTTAATAAGAATTTTTCAATGTTAAAATACAACTTCTTACAGGCTCCAGCCATAAATCGTTTAGCGGAAGTTGTTTTTACAAAGGATCAAATCTTCACAAAAAAATTTCAATCCCCCCCTTTTTTACGTTACACAATAAGACATCATTAAAATAAGAAATGGGTAATTATATAAATGGCCTCCCACTCTGCAGGTAAGATTTTAATTAATATTGAACCCCTTAGCGCTCTAATGTATGCTTAACCTAAATGAAATTTCTGACATGAGGATTAATAATAATAAAATTAAACATAGACTAAAATAAATGTAACAAAAGAAAATGACGTAGGTAGGTTATTTTTTTCAATACATTTTCCAATTATTTGCTCAATGGCTTATGATAAAAATAACTTATTTTTGAGGAAGTTAAAAAAAAGGATATCTAAACAGCCGGAAGAACTAAGTAAACGATATAAGGAAATATTATTTGAAATATAAGGGAATATTATTTAGGTTCTCCTTAATCGAATTCGTAGTATGTTTATTGCATAGATGATTATATTCCCCTCATTTTAATAACTTCTTCCCAAGGTTCTAAAGGGTCCGAATTGCGGTCTGGTTTTTGGGGCGCAAAACAATTGCGGATCTTCTTTCGATTTTAGGGGGCCCCAAGAATTTTTAGCCAGAAAGTTGTATTTTTTCAACTGAGGCCCTATCCTGGAGGTAGGTTAAAAGATTTTTGGAATTACATATTATTCTTTGTTTTGACTTGGAAACAGTCTTAATTTTTTAAGGGTTTTTAAGGCGATTTTAGCCTAAAATCCCAAATTTTGTGGCGTTTTAACCCTACTTTTGTTAAAGTAGGTCTCTAGACCAAAAAACGCAATTTCTAACTAGTTTTCTGGCTTTTTCCTCTATATTATGGCCCATGAAATTCAATTTCGGAGATTCCGCGTCTATTTCTCAAATTTTGATGGGTAAATCGCTACACGCCTCTCTTAAAAACTTTAACTCCGCCCCAGGAAAAATATCTCGCAGAGATGCCGTAGATGGACCAATTGTCTTTCGGCTTTCACGGACTTTTAGGGTCCGATTTTCACCAAAAACACGAAGTTTTCTTTCTTGGGTTTCTTGCTGAATTGTTTTTTTCACAGTAAGTTTCGTCAGGTTCTTGAAAAGTAATATTTTGATATTTTATAAAAATTTATAAATTAAAAGATTAAAACCATAAAGAAAATTATTGATATTATAAATCATACAGTAATCATCGAGATGTATCAAAAGTACAAGCCATAAAAGTTGAAAGCCTTTTAACCGATACTGTTCTCCACATACAGAAAGAAAAAAAGGCATTTATAGACGAAAATGACTCTTACGAAAGTGGAAAGAGGCAAAACGATAAGAAATGAGCCTCCGCAAAGGTCAAGACCGGCAATAAATTATTTGCCAGATTTAAAACCTCCCCCCACGTAATAATTTTTATTTTTTCGCCGTTTTTATGTTTGTTTTGAGTCGGTAGGGTCCGTCCCGCTGCGTCACAGGCGTTTTCCATTAGAGCCGACTGCGACCGACCTTTTAGAAAACGGAATCGGTGCCGGAGAAAACGAAAAGTTCGAATTATAATATCGGAAATTTTCTACGACCCACACAATCAAATTAAAAAAGTATTCAGTTTAAAATCATTATTTCATCTCATTTTTTTAAATCAAAAAATATTTTAAAGCTTCAAAGTAAATCTTTTTTGTTATTTTAGTTTTGCGCCTGTATTTTTATTATTAAATGGACTAATAACTACAAAACCCCTCTACAAAAGTAAATCTAAAAAAAAAATTTTTTTCATGATACATCTTTTTTATTTAAATCAATTTTTGAAAATGTAAAAAAAAAAAAAAAAAAGCCTGCATTTATCATATCGGAGTAGGCAAATACAATAGAATAGACCAACTGTTTTATTTTCATTTGCCCGTAGGAGAAATAAAGAGTATTAAAATATCTACGTGCGTTTTAAAATATTCAGCGTGAAATATCCCTCTTTCTATAAAGCAGGAAATGCCTTTAAAGGAGTTAATAAATTGTAGTCAAAATATTTTTTTATTTTATTTTTTCTGTTGCAGAATTGTGCTTACATCCAAATCATCAGCAAAGCCTATGTTGCCTAGAAAGAATCAAAGAATCAAAGTTGTAGCAACCCGCATGGGTTGATTGATTTGACATTTGGCCCTTTTCCCTTTTCTATGGCCCTTTTCCCTTTTTCTATGGCCCTTTTCCCTTTTTCTATGGCCCTTTTCCCTTTTTCTATGGCCCCTTTCCCTTTTTCTAAGGCCCTTTTCCCTTTTTCTATGGCCCTTTTCCCCTTTTCTATGGCCCTTTTCCCCTTTTCTATGGCCCTTTTCCCTTTTTCTAAGGCCCTTTTCCCTTTTTCTATGGCCCTTTTCCCTTTTCTATGGCCCTTTTCCCTTTTTCTATGGCCCTTTTCCCTTTTTCTAAGGCCCTTTTCCCTTTTTCTATGGCCCTTTTCCCTTTTTCTATGGCCCTTTTGAACTTTGATTTCAAATTAAAAAAATCAGAAGATAATTTGTCTTCTCAAATTGGTGCATATTTGGCCTGTTTTTGAGGAAAAGATTTAGTTTCAGAAATATATGAATTTATCTAGTACACAGCTAGCTCCTTTTCCACCATTTTTTTCTTTCTTTAAATTTTCTTTTTTAAATCAATGGTATGAGACCAGAGGCCATAGAAAAAGGGAAAAGGGCCATAGAAAAAGGGAAAAGGGCCATAGAAAAAGGAAAAGGGCCATAGAAAAAGGGAAAAGGGCCTTAGAAAAGGGAAAAGGGCCATAGAAAAAGAGAAAAGGGCCATAGAAAAAGGGAAAAGGGCCATAGAAGACAGTATTGCCAAAAAGGGTGAAACTGACCACACCTGACAAACGAGGTAAGGAAGTTCCTGCTATGAACCTTCAGGGCGGAAACATAAAAGTGTCCCTTACGAGAACCTGTAGAAAAAACGATCATGAGTGTGTCTGTGGTGCCAGCAGTCCGTCGCCAGTTTTTGAATTTCTATTCAATTATGTATTTATTTGTTAATAAAGAAAAGAGGTAATCAACCAGTTTTTTTATTACTGAGATCATTAGTTAAGCTAAAAATTAAAATAATTTATGCACAATATTTTAAATAAATAAAAATCATTTACAAAAAAATTGATCACAAAAAATTAACAAAAAAAATGTGAGTAGGCAAAATTAAAACTTTAAAAATTAGTGCAGATCTTCAGTTAGAGACGTCATTGAACGGGGTTATTCCGTAAACAGAAATGTATCCAGACATCCTTTCCACTCTCATCCTCTGAGCGAAATCTAGGAGCCGCATCTATAATTAAAAAAATAAAAATTTTATTAACATTTTTACTATTTATTTAAATGATTTGTTCAAATCAAAGTTGAAAATTCAATGAGTAATCATAATTTTGCATAAAACTGACAAGTTTGACTCTTGATGTGGAGTGAAGCTAACTGACTTTATTCTGAAAGATTGCAGCACCTACCACTCGAAATAATCTTTCCTTCACAAAAATAGGTCAGAAGTTGTCCTTTTTTTTAAATAAACATGATTAAAAAGTTAAATTTTATGTGATTTTTGTAGTTACGAAATTGAAAGGGAAAAAATACAGCCTTGGCCTTAAAAAGCTAGTTCATATCTTCTGATTTTGAATTGACATAGGTTCTTAAAACGTGATCTTACCTGTCTTTCTCTTGTCGTCACGTTTCTACATTCAACAAGTACGACGTACATAAACATGTTGAGGCTGTCAGGCGCCTCACGCGTGTAAAACGTTATCCTAGCTAATCCTAGTTCATCGGGCAGGTACATATAAATATAACGGGCTCCAGTCCAATCTTTCCACGAGTCGACCATAACCTAAAAGTGATTTTAATTAGCGGTCCTTTCGAAAACTCTTCAGTACCTGACTGAAATTTCTGTCTATACTCTTAAATCCGAGTAAAATGTATCCGACGTGCTGCGGTAAAACTGATTCCATTTGATGATGCTGCTCCCCTTCAGGGCAAATGCTTCTTACTTCACGATAGACTCCTTTAAACACAGGAAGCAATAAAACTCCATATTATGTTTTTTTTACCTTGATGAAGTAAATATCCATTTTCTAAAAGATATTCATCCGACAGTCTTTTTTTGAGAGAATTCTTATCATCGGTGAAATGCACCACAGGAAACATAACTGAAACAATTGTTTAATTTTTTATTAATATTAATTATTCGGATACACCCCACACATATGTTGGCCACCAAAAAGTTATAAAAAATTCTAAAAAAAAAAATGCAAAAAACACTTTTTTTGTAATTTCGAATTGGATGGGCAAAATTTTTCGTGAGACATAAGTACATCAAGGGGGAAGAAATGACGGCTAAGACAAGAGGTTGGACTTTGGAGGTGAGCAGGAAGCAGCTTCAGAACAGCGCCCTTTACTGTTTGGACCGTTCGAAAGTTATGGAAGTCGACTTAGATGCTGTTGAAACACAAGTATCATATTTCACTGATTTTTTTTTTAACTTTAAGATGTTTTAGATACAGAAACTTCGAGAATCTGACACGACTGTAAGTGATTTTGATTCTGTGGAAGTCGAGAGAGAAGATAAATCAGTGATGAGGTAATTTCGAAATATCTGATGGAAACTTAAATTTTATTGATACTTAGTATGGAAAAAGATAGCGTCGTGGATGTGAATGAGCTTCCGAACGCTTATCCTTACGAGAATCCGGTGAAATCTCAAATGGAACATGAAAAGCAACGTCTTAGGGCATGGATGTCGAGCACAACAATGGCTATTTCTCAAAAGGTCAAAAGCTTGATGGACGTACAGAGGAAATTGCTTGAAAAAACGAATAGCAACATTGGAAGTCCGCCGAACATCGAGCCGCCTCCGGGGTACAGTCTTCTGTTTTAGAACGGTTTCCGTCCGAACATTCTTCAGAGCCGAAAACTTTCGATTTGCAGTCTATGGTGAAGGTGCCCATGAAGCCGACCAAATGTTATTTGAGTTTTCCGAATGGCGACACTCCAGCTGGCGCTCCTCTCTTGACCCGTTCGTCATTGGAAAAGCGATCGACGTCATGAAAGCGATGAAAGACAACGATTGGGAAAAAGTCAAACATCTTTACGAAATGTTTAAAAGAGCAGGACGTCTTGATCAGTTGTTAATCTATGAGTTTGCTGTCAAAGTAATAGTGAACACAAGGGGGAAATCAGGCGTTCTTGAAACTCTGAGAGACATCGACGAAGATTTTGCTGAAGCCGCTTTCAGATTTGGAAAAACACTTCTTGGTTTATTTCATGGGAGCGTTTTACTTTCTGATGGTGTCGATATAGTCAAGCCAAATCCAAAAACGAAACCACCAGAACCGACACCTCCTCCGAAAGAAGAAGTGATTCGTGGGCGCAATCGAGGAGCACAAATTCCGGAACACATTCGAAAAAGTTTCTACTCAGGAAGAAAGATGAGCAATGCACCAAAACGGGCTTCCTATGCTTATCTATTTAAAGATGCAGCTGCTCAGCAGAAGAAAACGACAGTAAAAAGCGTCAATAAATGTCAAATGTTGAAAAGAAATAACGTAAGACAACCTCCTCCCAACAAACCTATAAAAAAGGAACCGAATCCTAAGTATGCGCATGTAAAATCTCGTTACCGTGAGGCAGCCAAAATGAAAAGTCAGCCAGGTACGCCATATCCGCGAAAAACCTGGAAATCGACAACCGCGGCTCCTTTAACTAGAAAAGGAGCGACAAAGAAAACAAGGCAGCATCCAGCTTCAAAAATAATTAAAACACCGACGAGTGATTCTCTCGATGTGACTCCCGCGAATCCTAAAGGGACGCCTTCAAGCTCTTTTTTAAACACGCCCGATTCGATTCGGTATCAAACGCGATGAATTTTGAAAGAAATGACACCAGAGGTTTTGTCGAAAACCTTAAAGACTTGGTCAAAAATGTTAAAAACGAAGACGAGTTTATATCTCGGGAGACTGAAAAGGCAGAGGAGAGACTCAGACTCGAAAATGACGAATCTTACGAGTACGAAGACGCTGAATCCTATGACGTTGTAAACACTGATCCATACGACGCTCTAAACACCGGAGAATTCGACGTTTTTGTCAATGAAGCGTACGAGATCCAAAACAACTACGAAGGTCCGACCGGAGACTTCATCAACGTCGAACACGACAAAGATAACATCGACGTAGACGCGCATACTTTCGGAAAAGGTGATGAAGTCAGGACTCCTTTAAGGGTGACCGAAAGCGAAAAAACCAGAGAGTCGAGAGTCTGAAGAAAAATACTGCATGGTCAGCGATCAAGATGTTACCGAAACCAACTTCTCCGTTACGACACTTACAAGTAAGAACTAGATTCTAGGTACCAGAATCACCACGGAAGTGGTAGATTCCTCTTCCCAAAATAGAGCTAAGATGTCCTTTCTTTGATTTTTAATGACTGAAATAACGTACCTCGGACTTTTTAATTGAAAAGAGATCTTCCAGGGTGATGGGAATACCCAACTAGTGAAAGCCTTCTTAAAAATTCACCCTTATTTGTTCAGGCAACTGCCCAATTTAAGACCGTTCATAATCGACAGGCTCCTCATGAACGTTTTACTCGCTTATCTTTTGGCAGTGACGGGTGGAGCCCTTTGCGCGGACGACTCAAAAAGCCTCTACTGCACTCTTTCATTGACGCTCAAAGAGAAATTACGGACAATGCTTATAAGTAAAACATATATTTTATTTATTTTTTACCTCCTTTTTCTTTCGCACCCAGGAGCACTCCGTCTGGTAGATGATTTCTAAGCGCGGATTTCAACTCGAGATCCTGCTGCTTATACGGATGTTTATCCACCCTAGTTTGAACGATGAAGGAGAAAAGAGCCAATGGTCCAAGTGGTGCTTCACCATCGCTCCCTAAAATACAATTTATTAATAAAAAATTATTTTTATGATAAATCAATATTATTTAATTAGAATTTGTTGACAGAAAAAAACCGGTCCTGCGACCTCGTCAATTAATTTTAAAATTGCCAAACGATTAAATCCATTGTACAAGCAAAAAACGTTTCCAAGACGTCCTTCACGACGTTTGCATGTAAAATTCGATAATCACACGCTTTGGACACCGTTCATCGCCCGAAGCAAAGCAAAATGATAGATTTTTACAAGAATTTCCATTAATGTTGACATTCTGCACTATCCTCAGGCGGAATAGAAAGGATTTTTTTTTAACTTCGTAAAGATAATAGCCGAACAAAATTAAATAGGATGAATCCTTTTTCTTGATAAATATGTAATTTAAAATTCTATTATTCAACAGTCGTTGCACTCGAGTTTAGGCTCAATATCAACCATTTCCTGTATCTAATAGCTCACGGAAATTCTATAATAGGTCGCCTCCTTGTCTTACGTTTCACTCGTATTATGTTACCCATTTGTTAAGATTTATAAACCACTGAAACGCCATGTACGAGTCGCCACGACCTTGCGGCGAATAAAAAAAAAGCATATTCCTTCACTTATGTCGTTATTATAGCGTGTATTATGATGACAAGATTTTTTTTTCTTCAATAAAAAAATTATTAACTTCTATGTACACTGAAGAAACGTTTTCACTGCAAATCTGGCAGTGTTTTCGGCTTATAAAATCCGAAATTCATGTAAATTGGGGGTTTTCTCGGGGAAAAAAATTTTTTTTAATATTAAAGTCAACGGTCGGAAATCGATGCAAATAACTGACTGGTTTTTTTATTACAAAAGAGATTACCTCCTTAATTTACAATTACACAAATTACAAAACTTAGCGTTGGATAATAGTATAGGTTATTGTAATCTAACCGGTCAAGGAGACTTTCTTTGGATAATTAATTACACCCTTGCTCAGTTCCAAGAGATTTCCCGTGATTGATTAAACACTTAACTCCTCTTATCCGCACGATTGAAGTAACGTTAAAAACCGAATGTCGTGCGCGATAAAAGCCGGGTATGAAAAATATCACGGATAAGCCGAAAAAAGTTCCTCAAGATATACAAAAGGCTATAAAGGTAGATAATCTACACAGACTCACGAAGACCACTATCTCCAAAACTGCAAAAAGTAGATTTTTTTCTCAACAAAAAGGCTGCTTTTGTAGTTAAAAAATTCATTAAAATCCTTCGCATCATAATTTTATGATTTACAATGCACTTTTAATTTTTAATTAAAAATATGTCTTTTTCTCCTTAAAACGAATGAAGGACTCTAAATTAGAGTCAAGGGTTCAAAGAGGCAAAGAGTAATGGGAAATAATTAATCCAATTAGACTTCCCATGTTTTTAAACACCAGATGCGACATGACTTTGTTTTTTCTTAAAAAAAAATTTCATTCAAATGTGGTTTATTCAAACAGGATGTAAAAATTAGAGTAAACAAATAAAATTTAGGTCGAACACGTAAAACTGCACTCAAAAATAAAATCAATAGTTCAATAAACTTGCTCACTATTGACCTGTTGCTTCCGCAGACAACTACGCGATATTTCAAATAAATTAGCGGTGTCGTTTTAAATCTTGATTATTTTATCTCTAAAAACCGAAATAATTTTGAAGTGATTAAGCAAACGGACAATTTCACGTTTTCTGTCATCTTTTTATTGATTTCAAATCGTAAAAACGTCAACTTGAGGATAAACTTTTACATTTTATCTTATTAGTCATAAAATAATTTTTTTTCCTTGTAAACAAATAAATGTTTTTTTAAAAATGAAAGTCCGAAATCATAAACAAATGTTCAAGCCCCAATCGCCTCTTCATCCCCTCTCATTTAAGTGTGTCAACCCCTTTTGACCCAATTGGAAATTAGGTCGGCAAATTTTTTTATTTCTGTACTCGAAACTTTATTTGGACTGGAAGTTTCTTATAGCGTTACCCCGAGTTCAAACTACTAAAATCCCAAGTAAACAAACTTGAAGACAATTCTGCATTATGTTCAACAGTTAATAATTTTTTAAATCTGACAAAGCAATAAAAATTAGAGAAACCTGCAATCCTAGACTATAGATCAGCAAAAAAATCGTGCTAATTTTCAAAATTTTTTAAAAAAGATATCTTTCATAATTTTTTTCGTTTTTAGAATAAAAAATTGAGGATTGCTTTGCTCTTTTGTCATCATTTTGACGTGATGATTCTGCTGAGAAAAAAGTTTTAAGCTATAAAAGATAATTTGCATGTAGATTCCGTTAGATTTTTCTTTTATGAGAGTAGGTACACGTTTTAACATTGATAATTTTGCCCCAGAAACATACATAAACGGAACAATATTCTAAGCCGAATTCACTTTCCATTAAAAAAAAGTTGATTTTTTTCAAAAAAAATTATCAATTTTTCAGAATTTTTAAAAACAGATAAGGTATTATTTTTTAAGGATTTTGGTAGTGCAAGCGGCCCTTAACGCGGAAAATAGAGAATTTCCAGCCCCCCCCCCCCCCCCATGGATTGGGGTCTCTGAGACCCATTTCATGTAGCTACTTCCTGTTGGGATGTTAAAAAAATTTTTTTTTCAAATTTTTGATGTGGCTAGGAGGATGGTACCAGGGTCTCTGAGACATTATAGTATAGTTTAAAAAAAAATTCAAATTTTTGATGTGGCTGATGGTTACCAGAAATTTAATTTTAAAAAATTTTATTTTTTGGAAATTATCCAAAAAATAAATTTTTGGAAATTCAAAAATTTTACTTTTTATTTTTTACTCAAAGGAGATTTTTTAAAATCTTGAGTCAGACCTGGGAGGAGTGAGACGAAATACGATGTCCCGTTGGTTGTCATATCACATGGTGTTGAGGCAGCCACGGCGGGAGGCGAAATCAAACTAAAATTCTAAAATGAGTGGGCGGGAGGTCTTCCTAGTCAAGGAGGGGGTTTCCCAGTCCACCCCTGCCACTTGTGGAACCCTTTCGCTCCTCCTTACCGCCCGCAGACACCCGTCAGTCGCTTCCTCAACCCAAGAGAACCGACATTCATTGAGAAATTTTTCTCGTTTTAGCGATCTTTTTGAGGACGCAAAAATTCTCCGTCCAGTCGAGAGATGTTGGGTTGATGAGAGGGACAAAGGGCTGTTGAAATTCATTTAAAAAAGATAGAAAAACAGAATTAAAAATGAGACTTTAATTTCAAAAATTACATGTAATTTCAAGTCCAGAACTACAAATTTTCGGAAATGAGTAAGATGGAAAAAAAAAGATAGAAAAGTCGTCCTTGGAGAGAATTTAAGTTAACGATTCGTATCGATGAACTTCGTGCGTTTGATCGTGACAGACGTCGAATTCAAAATACTTTTTGTTCCCTCTAATTAGCGGGTGTCATAAAAAAAAATCACGACTTTCATATCCTCTGATCTTATATTCTTGATATTTAGAATCAATTTGAATATTTTAGGCTATTTTTCATTTAAGAAGTGGTAGCTCAAGAAATGAAAAAAATAAAGGTAAAAAGTATTTTTAAAAACCTCAAAAGAAGTTATCGTAATCCTCTCCATTGAGTTTTGAAAGAGGGTCTTTCAGACCCCTAAGATCTTCACCGTCCTCAGTTTTTTCCGGAAAACTCAATTTTCCCTTTTCTCGAGAAAGTTTTTCGATTTAGGGATTATTGGGCTCTTTCTGCCTGCTTTGTGTGGCCTGGCTAGCCGAAGACTTCAATTTTTCTACTTACTTGAAAAGAAGTCAAAGAATACCTTTTTACTTCCTTAAAAAGTTATTGTGATACCCTACACGTCGGGTTTTGGGGGATAATAAGTATAAAGGAGGGGAAGTATAACGGAGGGGGAAGTACAAAGGGGGGGGGGAAAAAAAAGTTGTTGAAAAGGAAAATAAAAGGAAAGAAAAAAAAACTTCCCACTCCGTTATACTTCCCTTCTTGTACTTCCACCTCGGTTATAACTCCCTTCTTTATACTCCTCCGTTAAAACTCCCCTCCCTATACTTCCCCTACCTTATAGTTCCCCTTTATACTTCTCCTCCCCTATACTCCCCTCCCTTATACTTCCCCCTCCTATATTCTTCCTTCTCTTTAAGGAACTTCCCGTCGGGGCCAGCTCCAGACTAGTACTATTTTCGGGGAGTAGTATAACGGAGGGGAAGTACAAAGGGGGGGGGGGGAACTAAAAAAAAAGTTGTTGAAAAGGAAATAAAAGGAAAGAAAAAAACTTCCCACTCCGTTATCCCCTTCTTTGTACTTCCCCTCGATTATAACTCCCCTTCATTTACTTCCCCTCCGTTATACTTCCCCTTCCTAATGCTGCCCCTCCGTTAAAATTCCCTCCTTATACTTCCCCTTCCTACTTCCCCTACCTTATAGTTCCCCTCCCCTATACTTCCCCTCCCTTATACTTCCCCCTCCTATATTTTTCCTTCTCTTTAAGGAACTTCCCGTCGGGGCCAGCTCCAGACTAGTACTATTTTCGGGAGTTTTATTCGGTTTTTTAAATTTTTTCAACAGCAGGGATGGAAGATGGTAAAGGGCTAGGCAGCCGATCCATCTTGAAACCATCGTGTGAAACAGCAGGGATGAAAAATTATTAAATTGTCCCAAGACCAGTACTTTTCAAAAGGCCTTTACCAAAATATGATCCCACACAATAAAACAGAAGTTTATTCCTTCAAATCGTGAAAAATGACATCCTTTTATAAAAGGATGCTTTTTTTTCTTAAAAATGCGTATCAGTTGACATAATTCTTTCTTAATGAAACAAAATGAACAGAATCAACAACATTTTTGTTTCATAATACCCAATTTATATTCAAGTTCCGAATTTATAAGAAAAAGTATTCCTTGACTTGAAAACCTTTTAATTTGATTGAAGGCAATAAAGACAACTGGATCCTTATCAAACTT
Organism: Orius insidiosus; assembly: GCA_014119065.1. Lineage (NCBI taxonomy): Eukaryota > Metazoa > Arthropoda > Insecta > Hemiptera > Anthocoridae > Orius > Orius insidiosus. The sequence continues at coordinate 23,751 of JACGAQ010001178.1, read as the reverse complement.
AAGAAAAAAGTTTTAAAAATCTGACCGTGTTGAAACGCCTAAAGAATTCTCATTTTGAATTCCATCAAAATTTTAAGTCGTTGATTTCATGATTTTTATGATAAAAAACGTTAATATAATCAATTGTCCAGCGGTTTATGTTTATCCAAACGGATTATCGAGATTCTGCATTAATTTCCGCTATAAAGGTGGAGTTTATTTACCAAGGGCGAGAGCATCTAATTGATATTTTAACGCGTTCCCATTAAATTAACCAGTTTATTTTGTCTCCCATTTCATATTGTTTAAAAATAGTTTTTTTTGTGTAAAAATTATTTTAGGTAGATTTTTTTACATTTCAAGGTTTCTGAATAATTATAGGCGAAAGAATGAGCATTCTTTGTGCTTATGTTTTGAATATTTAAGTTTTCATCGGTTTTTTTCGCCAGTTGAATGATACATGTAATATTTTTGTTGAATAACGAGGGAGGGAAATAAATATTGACCCAGTTTTGTCTTAAAGTAAACAATCCCTTAGGTTGGTGACCTAAAAATAAACACATATAAATCATTTTACTGTTTCTTTATGGAAGTTTAGCAGTTGGAAAATCGCCAATAGGGAAGGACGTAAAGAAGGTGAAAACATGAAGAGCTAGGTGGACATTTCTAGGAAAATTGTGGTCTTTTTGGCACTGAATAAGTGGCGCCAAAGGTTTTGAAGATGTTTTTTGCCATTTTGGATTCCTATTTTTCTGAATAAAAGCCTTTGAGCAAACTTGATTTTGCAAACTAAAATGACTAATGGGGACAAAGAGAGAAAACTCGGAAAATTTGGTCTCCGTCCAATTTTTTGTAAACTGAAACTTGGAAATAAAGAAATTCTTTTAAGTCGAGTCATTAGGGCGAGGCTGGACATAATTGATGTATCGACCATTAAAAATCATGAACGCCGACGCTAAAATATGATAACCTTCAATAAATTATGATCCGTTTTTTTTTTATTCAAATGTTCCATAAAGTCCGTTAAAAATAAAAAAGGAAGTTTACAACTCTTAATTATGTGATGAGGACGTGTGGTGAGCGAGATAGGAGTCTTTTCCGAGAATACTTTTTAAGCTTCTGTTTATTACTGGCAATAAAAAATAAAGTAAGTTGAAATCTCATGGGAGTGCATTTCGATATCGAAATGCGGTTAAGAAGTTTTTACTTAAATACTCGTGAGAGATAAAAAGGTTGCCTCGTTTTATTGGATCGAAGAGAAGGTCGAATACATGGTAAATTTGAATTTTGAGTTTACAGTAATTCTTGATAAAGAAACCCCATTTTAACTTTCTTAAAGAAGTTATTGTGATACCCTCCACGTCGGGTTTTTTGAGAGGGGTCTTTCAGACCCTGGAGGGTAAATTCGATTATGGATCTACACCGAAATTTCATACTTTTACCCATTACGAGAGGCACATCCCTAGGCCAAAGAGCCCATTATTTCTACCTTGACACTTGCAAAAATTTTCTTAAAAAAATTTAAAAAATTTTTCAAAAAAAAAAAAAAAAACAAAAAAAAAAAACGGAAAATTTTTGGAAAAAAACGAGGAAAATGTTTTAAAAAAATTAAAACTTCCCCCTCCGTTATACTTCTTCCTCTGTTATCCTTCCCCTCCTATATACTTCCCCCTCCGTTTTACGCCCTCTCCGTTATACTTCGCCCTCCTATATTCTTCCCCTTCTCATATACTTTCCCTCCTATATTGTTACTTCTCTTTAAGGAAGTTTTCGTTGGAAGCTCTTCAAACCAGCACTTTACAAGATTTTCAGGAGTTCCTCTCCTCTTTGACAGAAAAACCCCATTTTATCAGAATTTCAGTAGTTCTCCTCGGAGTTTTTTTTTTTTTTTTTTTTTCAAATTTTTGGTTGTTCTCCTTGATTTTTTGACAGGAAACCGCCATTTTTATTTATCCTATTTTTTTTAAAATAAGAAAAATGGGGTCCGCCACTAATTTTGCCCCGCAAACAACTTTAGAATCTCCGTTGATCGAACATAAATAACGCTAAGAAATCTATATCAAGTCCACTCTTATAAATTTCATCCTATTATTCAATATCGAAAGGCCGTTTACCAAGATTGGATTTAGATTGAGTCATCTGAATGCAGAATAAACAAACCGAAAAAATCGTATCAACACAAACCAGTTCCAAAAAACCATTTATTTCTGAGAATTTCCTACATTGTCATAACATCAGAGATACCGTCAACGGAGAACAGCCTTCTCAGAATTAACAAAAGGGGGAAATTAACTTCGGGAGAATATCAAATTCAGGCACTGACGGAAAAGTGTCGATTTCACCCATTTTTCTCGTTTATAATAAAGTGTTATTTAGAATTATTTTAGCACGAAACCGTTGTTAATAATAGAAAATTACATATAACGATATAAGTTTATTACATTTTTTACTTAAAATACGAAGGTCGTTTAAATTACCCCTTTCAAGTGTATTTTAAGACTTGAAAAGTTCGTTTGGGTGTGTCGGATTTTAAAGGCCTCGTGAACTAACGTAAAATGTAGCGGCTTCCTGAAAATCACCATGGGCGAAAATTCTTCGAAACTTTCGGTTGACTCACTGGGCTTTCCGGGACTTCTATTGCAATAAAACGATTTGTAATTTTAAAAAATACAGACCTCTTCCATTTATTTAAAAGAAGAAGAGATAAGGAAAATTTGGTGAAAATCGAAAATTGCAACCGGAAAAACTGGCGACGGCCGCACCCTCATGATCGGTGATTACTTATCAATTTTCCTCGATGAGGTCAAGAAGACCCTTTTTCAGAGACTATGACAATTGAGGGTGCAACAATAACAACAACAATAACAATTACAACCCCCCTTAATTTTGATCTTAGATTACGAATCAAAAAAGGTTTTTTCGATTGCAAAATTAACTTTTTTGGGGGCGGCGGAACGCTGCCAAACAAAAAAATTTCAGAAACTAGACCCAAAATGAGGGGGGTTACCATTTAACTTTTTTCTCTATATTGTTTCTTTTTCGAGTTAACCTGGGGGACACCAGTAAGTTTCCATCCTGTATATTCCTACTTCTACTGAGTTGCTCAATTAAACATTTTAATCCAGCGCCTGGCTCAATTTAATATTTTACTTTGGTTGCCCTTCATGACCCATTTAGCAATTGGCTCAATTCAATATTTTACTTTTGTTGCCGTTTCTGACCCATTTCGGGATTGGCTCAATTTTACAGAAGGTAAAAAAACAGGTAAACGAGTTGGCTCAATTCAATATCGCCCCAAAATCTTGGCTCTAACTTTGTTAAATTTTATATTTTGATAAGATAAAGATTTGAGGTTTTTATGTAGATCAGGATGAAGGTGTATATCGTATTGATAAGAAGAAAAGCATGTGTTAAGGGAGGAAACTCGTTACCATTTTGCGATAGCGTGACTCGGGCGTGTAATCAACATTTCTCTTCAACCCCCTTTTAACCTTATTTCGGTCGACAGGTAAAAAAAGAAGACCGGTATCTATTCATGTGTTTGAAGAGGAAATCGGAGTTTGCTTTAGGTGCGTCCTTAAGTTTTTAATTAAAATGGGCGATGCGTCTGCCGAAAAAAAAGAATACGTGACCCCACGGGTTCGCCCTTCTTCAAAAGCCTTTTATTGCCTTGAAATAACGATTCTCATGGGTTTCGAAAAGGCAATAAACAAGTTGCAAGGTTCAATATTACCATACATGAATGAAACTAGCAGTAAAAATATGAAAGATGTTATGTCTATTTTAAAGTTGAATGTTTCACTTTCAGGAACTCTACAATATGGAGTTCTAATCCAAGCACTGCATAGGTGGTCTAGTAAAATTGAACTGAAAAGTAAATGCCTGAGGGCTTAATTTCATATTCCATTCTTCCTGTTTTCAACACGGGTGTTAGCAATGAACACTTGTTTTTCGAGCTCTCCGATTATGGTAATCGTCTAAAATCTTAGTTTTCTTTTTTTGTTGAGACAAATAGTTTTTTTAACGAGACGCAAGGGTAAACATCCGTTAACCACATGCACCACATGTTCTTTTTTTTTAAAAAAAAGTCTTCTCCCCTTTCCGGATCCAAAATTTCTGATTCGTCCTTGATATCGACACGCGATGACTTTAATCGGGATTTATACGAAGGAAGTATTTAAATCGATTTTTTGAACGTTCGAAATTTTTATAAACGCCAAGTCGGCCTTTTTGGTGTCAAGTGATCGTGAAGTGATGCCTTCATAAAGATTTCTCACATTTTCTAATCCGATAAAATCAGTCAAGATTTTTAATTTGAATTATAAAATAGTCCCATCTTGAATAAATCATCAAACTCATTGTTAGTATTTGGCCAGGCCCTTTTCTCCTATAATTTACGACTTGTTTACCACTCTCTCGAGATCGATTTTCAAGGAACATCGCCAGAATTCGAAAACGTATCAACTTTGTTTTAAATTAACTTCCTCAAAGGGACGTTATTGTTGCACCCTCAATTGTCATAGTCTCTGAAAAAGGGTCTTCTTGACCTCATCGAGGAAAATGAAAGTAATCACCGATCATGAGGGTGCGGCCGTCGCCAGTTTTTCCGGTTGCAATTTTAGATTTTCACCAAATTTTCCTTATCTCTTCTTCTTTTAAATGGAAGAGGTCTGTATTTTTTAAAATTACAAATCGTTTTATTGCTCAATTTTAAACTTGGACTTCTCCGGAGACAAAAAAGTTAAATTACTATGATATTTAGATCATATGTTGAGGTACCACAATTGAAAACTGACCTGTCCATCCATCTCCAGTTTTTAACACTTTACTGGTCTTGATTTTCGATTCTGCGGCCTTGAAAATGTCGAGTTTTTTCGAAATTTGCAAAAATGGCGGAGTTTGACCAAGTTTTCTTTGCGCTAATAATGGATAAGGTGGGGAGTAAAACAAGATTGCAATGTTTGTTTCTAATAATGGCTGCCTTGTCAAAACATGATCTTTATAACCTCAAATCTTTTTATAACCAATTTTATTCCTCGAAAATTGATAATGACATTCAATATTTTCACCTTACTTCTTTAATTTTTCGTTAGTATAGATGAAAAATTATAAATTCCATTACCCTACTTTTAGGAGGAGCCAGGCCCCAACGAATTTTTTTTTTCTGTTTAGAAAATTGGTCTTTTGTCTCATAAGAAATTTGATTGAGGCCAATTACTAAATGACGGTTAATTTCCAAGCATCCTTACAAAGCTATTAATTTGAAGGTGATCACGATACAAGCCCCCAACTTAAGAAAAAAAAAACTTTTTTGTTGATTGGCACGTTTCTTATCCTAAAACAGAGTTTTTCCCCTCCCATTTCTTGCGTGATTTCTTTACAAAGTGCCTGAAGAGAAGAAGTGAGGTTAATTACTTTGCGATAAGTTTATTGATTATTGAAAAACTTTTTTAAATAACAAAAATTATGCCCCAGGTGAGGCTCGAACTCACAACCCCGGCATTGCTCACATATACTGTCTATAAGTACCGTGCGCTAACCAATTGCGCCACTGGGGCTCCGAAAAAAAATAATAAAATAACAATAGAATTTCTATTTTTAATTTGACTTCCTAAACATGGTAGCGACCACAATGATGGAGAAGAAATAGAAAAGGTAAACGGTTTGGAGGAAGTGTTTTGCCCTTGACCCGTTAAGGATCTCGACTTATCGGCTCTTATGCAAGTTCTCGTTCAAAACAAAAGCGCCGGGATATCAAAGAATGCGTGCCCCTCCTCGTGAGCTGAGTAAACAAACCCACCTCTTCCGCGTATTCGAGAAGCAAATAAAATAACTGAGGCGCTCCGGGTACGAAGGGCGAACTCGACAAAACGTAGTTCGAGATATTCGCATTTTAAAGTTTCGGTTTTTACGTATTTAAAGGGGAAAAAATGGCGAACTCAACATAAAAATTATGGGTGTATTCACCAAGAGGTCTAGAATCTGAAAAAAAAAAAACTGGAAGACCCTTCCCCAAAAACCCGACGTCGAGGGTATATAACTTCTTTAAGGAAGTTAAAAAAATTTGTCCGATGTCGAGTTCGCCCTTCGTACCCTCAATTGTTTGTCATTTAACTGGAACAATCCAAGGACCTGTTATTTTTACATTAGAATAAGAAAGTTATTAAAGGTTGTCTTGCTCTGGATTTATGACATACTTGATGAAGAGGATCAGGCGAGAGAGAGGGAGTTTATCAAGGGCATTTCGATCTAAACAGAAGAAAAACCGATAAATTGAGAACGCTCATCATTGTTACGTCCGGTTTTATGGCTTCTTTCACCTTCGAGACTCAATAAAACGAAACCCCTTTTGAGGACTTGAAGAAAAACGCTGTTTTCTCCGATAAAATACGGACGATATTGTCAAACGTATAAAGCTTGGCAGGTAACTACGAAACCTTTTTCTCTATTCTAAGATTCTTTTTGATTACGAAACTTCCATTTTTTGTGTTTTGAGCTTTTTTATCAATATTGCACTGAGTGTGAACCTCACACAAAATAAAAACCAATTTTTAATTTAATTAAAAAGTTTGCGGAGGTCAAAAGAATGGTGATCGTGCTTGCATACCCTATTTGACTCTCGGCACGTTGGGTTTTGTCGACGAGGTTAACCGCCAACCGTGAACGGTCATTCTTTAACATAAAAGGTTGTCCGACTGGACCGTAATTAACACGCGTGTACTCTTCAAGTTTAATTATTTCCACTTTTATCGATCGAATCTAAATTTAAACTTATCCCCAACAATCACGAACAACTTTTAAAATTTCCATACGTAAATAGAATTCGAATTACAGTAATTAAAAGTGATTGATATACCGAATAATTTTTAAAAAATCGCACACTCTTAAAAATAGCATTACCTAAGCCTTCTAAATAATTAAACACGGTCCTATGAAGAGGCTTTCGCCGTATTGCCATGGCTAACCAAGGCTGAGCAGTCAGCAGCTATCGACCTTTGCAATGAAAAGTAAAGGTCTGGAGACGCAAAGAAGAGGAAGCGCAATGAGCATCAAGGTATTGATGAAGTTAAAATGAATGGCCCAGCCAGGCCACATGAAACAGGCATGAACATCCCAAATGAGGCGCTCCGGGTACGAAGGGCGAACTCAACATCGGACAATTTTTTTTTCATTTTCAGATTCTAGACCTCTTGGTGAATACACCCAATAATTTTTATGTTGAGTTCGCCCTTTTCCCCTTTTTTGATATGCGGCAAAGCTCTAACTGCGATATCCGAGCGGGTACGAAGGGGAACTCCACATCCTAGTCCACAACCCCACTCCTTTTCCCATTCCAGGGCATGACTTTTCTGTTGAGTTCGCCCGTAACATAAAACTTTAAAATGCGAATATCTCGAAACTACGTTTTGTTGAGTTCGCCCTTCGTACCCGGAGCGCCTCAAATTTCTACCTATCAAACAAAATCATCGGTTTTTGAAGACCCTCATCCAAAAACCGTACATAGAGGTAATTCAATAACTTTTCTTTAAAGAAGTTAACAAGTTCGCTTAAACAGCGATCATACGTATTGAAGGACACAAACATCTTGTTTTCAAGATCCCCAGATTGGATAAAACTAAATTTATGGCCGACTAGAATCGAAATCAGGTTAAAATCTATCAAGTCTTCGACTCCCTTGTTTCACATCGATTAACATGAGTTTTAATTACGAAAAGGACATTCACGCTGATTTCTACAGGAAATGAATCGACATCGAGGTCTCATGAAGGACTGAACTTCGACTTTCTACGCTTGCCAAAAGAATTTTATTTTATAATATTACAAAAGAAAATTTCCAGTTGGTATTTCTGATTTTATTTCCCTTTCAGTTTTATGTCACTATAAAATATTGATTGCTCACCGATTTCAACTTCTTGTAAAAAAAAAGTTCATTTATAGAAAACTATTAAAAATCGTCACGGTCTAAACAAGAAGATTTAAGAAAAGTAAAAATAATTTTTTCAGTTAATGAACTGTTTCATGATTTTTTTTCAGTCCTTTCATAAAGGGCATTAGTGAGGCGGAAGTCATGTCTAAACAGTACGTAACTTAAGGTAGGGAATGTAATTATAAAGTCTTCTCTTTGAGAGAAAAACGGGGCGATTACCATTATATTTACATTTGTCCCCGACCTTGCCTTTTTACACAAAGAAGTCAAAACTAAAAGGCTTGAAATCAAATTTTTAGGTCAGAGGAAAAAATTATTCAAAAAGACACTTTTTCTTTTAGGTATTTTTCAAAATGACAAGGGCATCAAATTCAAATTTTACAGGAAGGCTTCTAGGAATAAGGTTATTCTGTTCACTGTGGACTGTAATGGCGACGAATGTTTCTGCCATCTAGCAAACATGGGAAGAACTAAAATCTTGCCTATTCTTCACCATTAGTCCACAAAAATGTAAAAAATTTTAAGATCTTTTTGAGATTGAATTTATCAAGAAAAATTGCCATCAAAGAGAGTTGCAGAATCATAATGGACATCATAAACTAATTATCGGATTAAGTGACTTGCATTTCGGTATATTACTTACTCAATGGAATTCCGAAATGACGTTCTTTAAACCTTTTAGTAACATCCGTCGTAATTACTTCACGAAAAGCCGTCCCGCTGATCCTCGGTGGCAAACTTTCTTCAAATCGATCATCTAAAAATAAAGTAAAAGATCAATTTCTTCGTTCTTTTGTATCCTGGTAAGCCTGACAAAAGGTTTTTATTTTGTAAAAATGCAGATGGCCGAAGGCTTTGAAGGGCTTTGAATTTTTTACGTTTCAAAAATAATCAATGGAATTGAGTCATCGGCGAGGGAAAACAAACCGTGAACTTCTCGATATGGTAACATTTCCCTTGACCTTGCCGACGACCGTAAAAGTCATTTTTATCCTCCCATAAAATAACACGTTTTTATAAAAATCCGAATTAAAAGATCGTAAATTAAATTGTCGTAATTAATGATCAATTTTTTAAAGTTAATTAATCAAAATTGTCAAAAAGACATTATCGGTAACCTAGTTGAAAGGTCGTTGAAACAATACGTCCCACATTTTTTTTTTTCTTCGAATCATTTTGAAATCCTACACTCTTCGGCCAAGAGATTGACATCAAAATCTAATTTTTTAAATCTAAAGTAAAAATTATCTGAGAAGCTATCTAGCCATTTTTGAAGTCACATGAATTTCTTGCAGAATACCATTTTTTAAATTCATATAAAACATAATTTTTTTCAATCATAACTCTTTCATTGTCGAATGCCCTTGTATTATTAATGTCCCGGAGCGCCAGTTTGCAGAAATTTAAAGTAAGTAACAGGTGTATTCCGCACTTGTTGATTCACTACGGTTTTTGTTGTCAATGGCCAAGAATGACGTGGGTGAACCTTTTTTTAGTAGGAGCGATATTATTTATCCTTAAACGCCTATCTTTCCAACCACTCATTCCGTGCGTTGGAAGCTTAATGATAAAAGGAACTCTTTAGGCAAACACCATAAAATAGAAGAAAACAACAAAAATACATTAGATAACAAAATAGAAACTTAAAATCTCATAAATTTTAACAGCGAAGGCAGCGGTCTTCTTGTGGGAAAAAAGAGTAACAAAAGTTTGCGGCGAGATATGTTTATTGGCGCTCAGAAATGCCTCACGGAGATTGGTGATTTGATCCTCATATTCTTATCATTAACCAATCTAGATTTTTGAAAGGCAGAATCTTTAGGTTACTCACCTCACTGACAAAGTTAATTACCCTTTACAAAACTTACAGTGCTTCAAGCGATGTTTGACCGACAAAATAATGAACCTTCTTTTGTCATATTTTGGATGACTTGCACTTAAAATTTTCTTTGTAGCCTAAATAAAAACATAACATCATTAATTTACCTTATTGGGATGTTTACTTGTGTTGATTCGTTCGGAAACTGTAGTTGAAGACAGGATTGTTCGTGTAGGACGTTTGTGTAGAGCCCCCTCTTGAAGCTCTCTCTATAAGGACTGCCCCAGTATTGGGAAGGCTAACCGAATAAAGCACGCTAAAGCGAAACACAAACGAAAATTTTTTTCAAGTTCAGAACATTTTTAAAAAATCAAGGATTTATCGATAAATCTTAAAACAATGCAAGACGAAAACAATGAACGGGAGTGGCCTATCTAGTTCACATTTTGCGTCTTCTTTTTTGTGAATCAGCCTTCATTTTTTTTGGAAGAAGCCGCGCGTGGGATTTTCATCATTAAATGAATCGAAAAAAGGCTTCCGGTAATCCAGGCGATGTGGCAATAATCCTTCCTCAAAATTCTGATAAAGTCGTCGATTATTTTCTTTCGTTATTGTCATCTGAAGAAAGGTAATTCTATTTTTATTGAAGTTTATGAATGTAAATTTTTTAGAAAGGAAAAATTATATGGCGATACTATTATCCAATTAGAAAACGCTTATCCAGAAATGCCTGTCCCAGAAGCTCTTAGGCGCCCATTCACTTTGTATGAATGTTCAAAAAATTTTGGGACCTCAATGTATGTTGTCAAATGATTTTCTGATAATTGGCAGTACCAATTTTATGTAACATCAAAATTTATGCTTGTATTTTAGGCCACACCTCGAAGGTATATGTTCCAAGTAATGTCACATGTAACTAATAATGATTTAGAAAGGAAAAACTTGTTGAATTTTGTACAGCTGAAGGGCAAGAAGAACTTTATAGTTATTGCCATCGTCCTAAAAGAACTGTTGTTGAAGTAAGAATTGCATAAATTTTTTTTTAATTATTTTGTTTTTCAGGTTCTTTCAGATTTCCGCATGTTATGTCAGAAATAACGTTGGATCATTTGTTTGAGATGTTACTTCCTATTCGGCCACGGCATTTTTCTATAGCATCATCTCCTGTGAGGATTTGGTTAAAAAGTGTATTTTATTTGTTTCTTTTAGGTTGAAAGTGATTTGAAGTTGTTGGTTGCTGTTGTACGATATAAAACGAAGATGTTCGTCCCTAGGATTGGTTTATGTTCTACTTGGCTGGCCTCTCTTACAGAAGGTTATGAAATGAAAATCGCTATAAGAAAAGGGTCGATGACTTTTCCTTTGGATTCTTCGCCAGTCGTTATGGTCGGACCTGGAACTGGAATCGCTCCATTTAGAAGTTACGCTTTGAGCGAAATCGCTTTCCAATCAAACAGAGAACTTGTCATTTTTTTCGGTTGTCGAATATGAATGCAGATTTTCATTTAAAGAGACCTAAAAACAACGAAAAAAACTTTTTACTGCCTTTTCTCGCGATCAACCTCACAAAATGTATGCAGCCTATCAAAAAGTATCTTTTATTATTTTTTTCCAGATATGTCCAGCATTTGATTGAAAAAGAATCAGAATTAATTTACGATTTAATTTATAAACAAAATGGCTTTTTACATAGCAGGAAGTTCCAACGATATGCCCAAAGCAGTCAAAGAAGCTTTCATAAAGTAAAATAATTAATTTTTAGTATTATTTTTTAATTTATATTTTTAGAAGTTTAAAAAAAGAGGTGGGATGAGCGAAGAAGAAGCTGAAAATATATTTCGGAGATGGAGCGAACTAAACGGTATCAGAGTGAAACTTGGAGTTAGTCTGTGATATAAAACAAAAATTAATAATAAAATAATTTAATTTTTACAAAAATTACAGTTTTTTAATTAATAAATTGGGCCATCATCAACGTCTTCATCGTCGTCAAGATAGCCTTCTCCGTTATCGAAATAATTTTGATTATAATCCGTCCCGTCGTCCATTTCTTCATCGGATTCTTCCATCTCTTCATTTTCGTTTTGGTTATTTTTTTTCATCTGGATCTGGTTTTTCAGTTTTTACAACCCTTCGGCTTTTTCGAGTTGAGCCAGGCTAAAAAAGAAGATATTTAATGCCTTCATGATAGATAAAACAAACATTTCTGTAATATCCGTCTTTTGAAGAAGCTTGGGCCATTCTTTTTTTAAACTGCGTAGGTCGCAGCTCCATCGGAAAACGTTCCCAGACGTAATCAAGCTGGATCGGCTTCTGGTTCGTAACTGGATACCCCATTCCGTGCTTCCGCTTACCAATTATTTCTTTTTCTCCACATTCAACTTTTAACTGCGAATAAAAGTCAAGTAATCATTCTTATACTTGAGACGCTGCATATGATCTGGGGTAGGTATCAGCGGTGTTGGGTTAAACTCTAAGTGGATAAACTGGCGGAGGCTGAACCGCTGGACCAGGAAGGTCGCCAGGAGTAATCCAAGTGACTCAACATTAAAAGAAAGGCTGCTCGCCCTCTTCCTCGACCACCCATCTTCAATTTACAACCTTCTCTTTCTTTTTCCTTCACGTTAACACTCTCTTCTTCCTCAAATTTATCCTAAAATAAACATTTTAATTTTTAACTAAACAACTACATTACTTACTATATCATAGATAACTTTAATAATTAAAGAACAGCTAGGGCATGTGGCAACTTCTTCACCAGCAAGAAGTTCTTCCTAAAGGCAGAATTAAAATTGATACCTATGAAAAATAATTTACCTTGGTAATTTGAAACTTATCACCACAAGGACATGGGTAGTAGTAAGTCTCTTCTTCTTCGTCGTATTCGAAATCTTCTATTTCGATTTCGTCATGAAAAACTGACATACCAAAAGTTAATAATTAGAAAGTTCTATTTATGAAGATGCACATGTTGATGGTTTAATTCAGAGGGTACCTTTTGGTTATAAAGTTGAAAAGCAGTGTTCTCAACTGGTAACCTACCTACAGATTTATTTCACGCGTGTCAACTTGGGACATATTTTTAGAAAGAATTCGGCTTTATTTTTGATTTTAAAATAATGCTGGCTTCTGTTCCTGAAAAGATAGACTTTCCAGTCGAAGAGGAGAATACTCTTAAGTACTGGAAGTCGATTGATGCGTTTGCGGAGTGTCAGAAGCTTTCAAAAGGAAAGCCCAAGTATGTCTTATTTAAGTTTTTTCTTTCTTTATAATCTGTTTTAGTTATACTTTTTATGATGGGCCTCCTTTTGCGACTGGACTCCCTCATTATGGTCATATTTTGGCTGGGACGATCAAAGATGTCGTTACTCGCTATGCGTACCAAAATGGGTTTCATGTTGAACGTAGATTTGGATGGGATTGTCATGGTTTGCCTGTCGTAAGTATTATCTTCAGCTAGACAGTGTCTATTGTAGGTACAAGGTTTCCCTAAGTTTGGGACCAAAACTTTTTAGCAAGCGAATCCTTTCGCTGGTCTGTGTGAAAATATGGGAAATATTTCGTTTTTGAAGTAAAATACCTCCAGTTAGTGAGAAAACCTTGGGAAACTTCCGACAATACTGTAAAAAAGGGTTCTTTGTCTAAAAAGCAGGAAAAACTCCCGAAAATATAAAAATGGGTTGCTGTAAAAAAGCGCTCCTCTAAAATACTAAATGTGGGAAATATGTTTTTGGTATCCCAAATTACAAACCTTAGAAGCTTTTTATTTTGGCTTCTTTCTCTACTTTCAGCATTTTGTCAAGCTTTTCCGCAAACCAACCCTGCTTTAGTATCCTTTCTTTTTTTTTATATCTAAACTTGTATTTTGATTTAGGAATTCGAAATTGACAAAACTCTCAATTTAAAATCTCCCGAAGACATTGAAAAATTCGGTGTCGCCAACTACAATGCGGAATGTCGAAAAATCGTCATGCGTTATGCCAACGAATGGGAGACAATCGTCAGTCGTATCGGACGTTGGATTGGTAAATTTTTTTTGTTTTTTCTTTTCTTTAATTTATTTTTAGATTTAAAAACGACTATAAAACTCTTTATCCTACATTTATGGAAAGTGTTTGGTGGGTTTTTTCCGAACTTTGGGAAAAAGGGATGGTATACAGAGGAGTTAAAGTTATGCCGTTTTCGACCGCTTGTCACACTCCTCTTTCCAACTTTGAAGCTGGTCAAAACTACAAAGATGTCGTCGATCCAACAAGTCAGTAAATTTTAAAATTTGATTCTAGTAACCTTTTTTTTAGTCGTTGCTAAATTTCAACTGAGAAAAGATCCTAATTGCTTTTTATTGGCTTGGACGACTACTCCTTGGACTTTACCAAGCAATCTGCTCTTTGCGTCAACCCTGATCTTATTTATGTGAAACTCAAAGGTACAAAAATATTTAAGAAATATTTTAATTCTAATTTTCATTTGTAGAGACCAAATCAAAAACATTTTATATTGATGAAATCAAGGTTGTCAGAATTATTCAAACAAGTTGATGATATTACTTATACAAAGCAAGATGATGAATATAAAATCGTCGATTCTTTCCCCGGTTCTAAATTAAAAGGGCTTGAATATGTTCCTCTTTTTGATTATTTCATCCATGTAGGCTTTAATACATTTCAAATTTTGATAATTATTAAAATTTTAGCTTAAACAATGTTTTCGGGTTTTAAACGACACATATGTTACTGAAGATTCTGGTACAGGAGTTGTCCATCAAGCTCCATATTTTGGAGAAGACGATTACAGGGTTTGCCTCAACGAAAAACTTATCGAAAGAGACCAAGAGCCCATCTGCCCTGTAGACCAAAGCGGAAAGTTTGTCCTTCCTGTTAAAGATTTCGCCAACATGTATGTCAAAGTTGGTATCTTTTTGTTTTTAAAATTTAGATTATTAAAAAATTATTTTTAGGATGCAGACAAGGAAATAATTAAGTTTCTTAAAAATAAGGATTTGGTGTTTAACGTTGGAACTGTTACTCACAGTTATCCTTATTGCTGGAGATCAGAAACTCCTCTTATTTACAAAGCTGTTCCATCATGGCTTATCAGAGTTCAAGAAATGAACCAATCTCTTCTTCAAGCTAACAACGACACTTATGGTAAAAAATTGTTTTTAAATTAGCGACTATTTTTTTTAGGGTGCCGGAGTTTGTAAAGAAAAGAGATTTGCAAATTGGTTGAAGGATGCTCGTGATTGGGTTGTGAGTCGAAATCGTTATTGGGGGACTCCGATTCCTTTATGGACATCAGACGATTTTGAGGAAGTCGTTTGTGTTTCAAGTATTCAGCAGCTGGAAGAATTGACTGGGAAAAAAATAACTGACATTCATCGTGAATTGTAAAAAAATTTTTGTTTGACTTAAATAACTTAATCATTTTTAGTGTCGATGAATTGACGATTCCTTCAGTTCGGAAAGGGAAGCCACCTTAAGAAGGGTTCCGAGGTCTTTGACTGCTGGTTTGAGTCTGGCTCAATGCCTTACGCCCAACTTCATTATCCCTTCGAAAACAAGGAAACATTTTTCAAAAAATTTCCCAGCGATTTTATCGCTGAAGGGATTGATCAAACTAGAGGATGGTAAAATAATTAATTTAAAAAAAATTCATTTTATTATCTTATTTCAGGTTTTATACGCTTCTGGTCATTTCTACAGCCCTTTTTGGAAAAGCGCCATTCAAAAATTTAATTGTAAACGGCCTCGTGCTTGCATCTGATGGACAGAAAATGTCGAAAAGCAAAAAAAACTTTCCGAACCCTGTTGAAGTAAGTATTAATTTTCAACTTGTGTTCCTCCAGGACCTATCATTCTCATAAATTATTTTAAAATTGTTTTATTTTTAGGTCATAAATAAATTTGGTGCCGATGCCCTTCGACTTTACCTTATAAATTCTCCAGTCGTCAGGGCTGATAAACTCAGATTTAAAGAAGAAGGTGTCAAAGATGTTTTAAAAGATGTCTGTTTACCTTGGTACAATGCTTATAGATTTTTTGTTCAAAACGTTCAACGGCTTGAAATAGTAAGCTTAGAAATTTTAATAAAAGTTTTTAATGTTTCTATTAGGAAGAAAAAATCAAATTGAATTTCGACGATGAAACATTCATTCCTGAAAATTTGATGGATAAATGGATTCTCTCTTATACTCAATCTTTAAACGTTTTTATAAGAAAAGAAATGGCAGCTTATCGCCTTTATACTGTTGTTCCTCTATTGGTTAAATTTATCGAAAACCTTTGTAACTGGTATGTGAGGATGAACCGCAGAAGACTTAAGGTATAATTAAAATCTTTATATTTAAATTATTTTTTAATCATATTTTAAAGGGTGATACTGGAATTGAAGATTGTCAAAATGCTTTGTGTACTCTCGGCTCGGTTTTAAGCAGCATGGTTCGCCTTATGTCTCCCTACACGCCATTTTTGACTGAACTTATGTTTAAAAATTTAAAAAATGTTATTGGTCGGAC
Source organism: Orius insidiosus (assembly GCA_014119065.1). Classification (NCBI taxonomy): domain Eukaryota; kingdom Metazoa; phylum Arthropoda; class Insecta; order Hemiptera; family Anthocoridae; genus Orius; species Orius insidiosus. The sequence goes on along the minus strand of JACGAQ010001178.1, from coordinate 7,512 downwards.
AGAAAAGAGTATTCATTTTGTTCAAATGCCACAGCCAAGGTAACATCTAAATATATTTTTAACTTGACTATTAATTTTTTTTTCAGGCTTAATTTAATTAATGAAGAAATCGAAAGGGCTGTTTCAAACATGCAGACTGTTATCGATTTAGGGAGAGTGATTCGAGATCGAAAAACATTGCCAAAAAGTAAAAGTTTCATTTATCATATTATTTTATTTTTATTTTTAGAACCCTCTGAAAGAAGTTGTGGTCATTTTGAATTCAAAAGATGCTTATAATGAAATGGTTCCATTTACGAAATACATCGAGGAAGAGCTCAATGTGAAAAATGTTACTTTGTCGATCGACAAAAAATATTACGGAGTCTCTTTTAAAGCTGATGCTGATTTTAAGACGTTAGGCCCTCGTCTAAAAGGAGATTTTAAAAAAGTTTTAGAAGATATTAAGGTTTGAAATTTTAAAATTTAGCTTATTATCTATTTATTTTTTTTTAGAAACTGTCTGATAGTGAAATTCAAAAGATGAAACAAGATGGGAAAATAACTGTTGGAGGCCACACTCTTTCTGAAGAAGACATAAAAATAAATTAGACTTTAGTGGACAAAATGCTGCGGAATTGGCTCAAAAATATGAAGTTAATTTACAAGATGATGTAAGATTTAAATTATTAAATTTTTAATATTTAATACTTTCTTGTTTTAGATTTTGGTTTTGCTTGATATTTCTTTTGATAAAGAACTGCAGGCTGAGGGGACTGCCCGGAGATAAACAGGGTTCAAAAATTAAGGAAAGAAGCTCATTTGGTTCCTACGGATGTGATAAAAGTTTATTACGTTGTAAACCCGCCTAATGCAGTCTGGCTGAGACTGCAGATCGTTTTAAGGGTTTATCGAAAACGGTCTTAAAGCTCCGTTTGTCCGTGGGGAACCGCCGGAGACAGAAAATGTCATCATTCGGGACGTCCAGCAGCTGAAAGGTGTCGAAAAAGGATTTGAACTCGAACTTGTCATAACTGGCGAAGTCGAGAATAGAAGTGGTGTTAAACTTCCATGTTGTCGCTATGCCAATTTATTCTTGATCGATACGCATCCTGGTTTTGGAGTTCCCGAGACGAAATCTTCCATCATTTTAGAAAACCCTAAAGGCGTCGCTTTAACTTTAAACCAATTCAAACTTCAGGTCTGATCCATTTCAAAAGAGTTTAAAACCTAATTTTTTTTATTTTAGATTCAAAATCTTTTTGGTTTAGACAAAAATGTGCATGTCTATTCATCAAAAGGTCCTTTGAATGAAGAAACGCTTAAAAAATTAAGTGGAGAAAATATTTTGGTTTGTACGCACGAGTTGACAGATCAAGAACGTAAAAAATTTTCTGTGAAAGAGACGCAAATAAATGTCAAGTAAGGTTTTAAAAAATTGTTTTATGAAGACATAAAATCATTTTAGATTTGTTGATGTCGTCAATGGATCCAAAAAAGGGACTCTTCTTCTTAAAAGCGAATTTCTGAAAGTGAAATTCGAAAAAGAGGATCTAATCTACTCGGATGCAGTCCTTCAGAATTGAAGTTTTCATTAAACTAATTTATTTCATTAAAAAAAATAAAATTGTCAAAAATCATAAATTTTTTTTCTTCAATAAAAAAATCAGTCTTCAATTAATATTTGGCACTTGAGTAGGTCGTTTTACTGCCCCGGCTAAAAGGACTATTCCGCTTTTTCCATGGTAAATGAAGAATATAAAAGGTTTATTAAAAGTGTAAGTTTGTGATGCTTCTCTTTTCACTCTTTCATCTCTTCCTTGGTTTTCTTGTTCAGTTTCTTCATTCGTCTCTTCTTGTTTTTCTTCTGGGTTGATGTGTTTTCTATTCTTTCAGGTTCATTTTGTTGGTATTCTTGTGTATTTTCTGGCTCATTTGGTTGGTTTTCTTGTATTTTTTCAGGTTCTGGTTGACTTATATTTTCAATTTTTGGAGGTTCGGCCTGAATTGTCTCTTGAATTAGTCTTATTCTTGGTTTTTTAGCCTTTTTTACTGTTTTAGCTAAAAAAGAAAATTAATTTTTTGTTTATTTATAGTTTTTAAGCTTACTTAAAACGCTTGTGGTTGTTGCTAGAGAATTAATTGATGTAAAACTTGTTGTTATGTAGACATTTGTTTGAGAGTTTTGACGGGCCTTTCCCTCCGAGAGCTCTTGAGCTTCCTCTTTTGCTTTTAACTGTTGGAGCGAAAATGACACCCAGGCCTGAATTTCTTAAAATTCTTCCCAGATCGATATCCGAATTGACCAAAGCGAATTGCGGGAGGGCTACTTCTACTTCCTCTGAGGGAAGGCTTCTTGTCAAAGTCGATAAATCCACTTCCAACATCTTTTGCAAAAGGTCTTCCATTCCATCTTTGTTGTCAGGCATGATTAAAACCAAATTCGCCATTTCTTGCTAAAGAAAAAATAAATAAAAACGAAATTTCTTTAAATAACCAACCCCCAATGGATTTCAACAATTTGGCTGCTTAATTTCGGATGATATCCTGCCCTGAATAAACCCACTTGAGGTATCATCGGGACATGCACGACTTCTCCATCTGGTGTCATAAAAGCCCCTTCCGCTTGATGGCTTAAATAGTAAAAACCGCTAATTTATCATAGTCCTTCCAATGACTCATCACCTTGGTATCACTCAAATATTCAAAAATAAGCTCTAAAAAAAGTTAATTAGAGAATTAACTAGTTATTGTTACCAGAAGCATTGTTGGTCAGATTGCTGTGCAGTTCTGTCTTATAATAAGAGTTCAATAACTGCTGATATTGTGGTATGAGAGGTTCTGGGGAATGAACATGAGCTTTGTTGAATGATCCCACAGTTCCATCGCTGTTCTTTTTTTGTTGAGTCTGAAAACATTGGATAAAAACTACACAGGTACAGACAGGCAGTGCCGCCATTTTAAATTTTTTAGGTTAAATTGAAGTTGATCGGATGCAAACTTTTACCTGCATGTATTCCAGTAAAATTTTCATTCCAGTCCGTAAATTTTCGCGAGTACTCCTCGGAGGTGCGAGACCTAAAATCTTACATAGTTCTTCGGCTATTTTATCGTCGATCCCTTCGAAAATTACTGAAAGGCTTGTCGTCAAACCAAAAGGGAATAAACGACGTTACTTTGCTCTTTTACTAACGCCTATAGACATTCCTCAATTATTGTTTTTAATTAATGCAATTATTAATACTTGAAGCAAATGAGGTATCATTCGGTTATTAAATGATGCCAAGTGGATTATTGGTTGTTGGGCTTTACTGTAGAAGACGTAGCCGAACAAAATCAAAAAGTCTAAAATTGAAAGTTTTAAGTTTTTGAAGTTTTGCGTCCCACTGATAGCTTTATAACTTACGTATCTTGAGCATCTTAAACGAGGGTAGTCGAAGTATCTACTGACGCCTTGACTAAAACGATAAGTTTCTTGATGCAATCTTCGTGTCGTAACCCCTCTCGCTCTCACTTCTTGTTGATTTTACCTTTTTATTATTCAATCTTCAAATTTGAGTTGAAGGGGGAGAAAAAGAAACAAAGGAATAGCCGGAATTAATTCTCGTTCTATGTACTCTTTCGGTCGTTTAATGAAAGTTGCTCTCCGGAATTGGGCAACAATTTATGTCAAGGAAATCTAATTTTAAAATTTATACCGATGAGAAATCAAGAATGATGACATTTACTGGGGATTCCATTTTATTTTCATCACAAAAATGTAATTCTAAGGAGAGGACCGGTCTGGAGATGGACTGCTGGCCACGACGGGAACTTCCTCAAGTACGGCAATAATGATTTTTAATCTCCCTACTATCGCAAACGTACTTATCTAGAGCCGGCTCCGAAGGAAACTCCCTAATAGTACGGCAACTCAATTTTTTTTTTAATCCATACTGAAAAATTTAAGTATCAAGGTAGAAAAAATAGAAGTCATCCCCCAGCCAGGCCATACGAAACGGGCGTGAAGAGCTCGAATTTCTCCCTACTTTCGGGGGGAAAAATAATTCTTGGTTTTTTTAAAGAAATTCTATTTGTATAACATATAAGGATATTTGATTGATGAAAATTTGGTTAAAAATCGGCGTCGCGGCCATTTTTGAAGATTTTGATAAAAATCTCTCGACATTTTCAAGATACAAAGGAAAATTGGTGAAAATTGGATGAGAACTACGGCACTGAAAGTTAAGGCCGCCAAAATCATTTTTAAGGAGCCCACGAAATGATCTACTTACAACAAAATTTTTATTTTGTGATCAAAACATACAATTTATTATAAAAACAAAACTAAAAAGACAAAAAATAAAATGAAACATCACAATACTAATCCATAATCATTAAGTTTAGTAAAATTTCTACTATTTTTCAAGTAAAAATTAGGTCACAAGGAGCCAGTGTAAAAAAATTTATAATTTTTTTAAAATTACTTGGTAGGTTTATAATTAAATTACAAAATGTATTCGACTGCGTGGAAAAAAAATTTTATAAACATTTTTGTCGAAGGACACATTCATAATAAATCATTAAAATTCATTCACGTGTTCGAAGACGTCGTTGTTTAAAGCAATTTCGAAAATTAAATTTTCGTCTTTTATATCCCCGAATTAAAAAATGTTTTTTGAAAACATAAATTATGTTACACAGCCACAGAACGCCACGTCGAAAAATATACTTTAAAAAAGTTGAAGGCAAATGAAATTTTATTTAGGACTTCTGATTTAGTTTCTGTTGTTCTAGGAGGGCTCTTGAGTGGAGAGCCATTGCGGTGAGTTTTCTTTGGAGTTGTCGGTTTTGCTTTACCAAATGGTGCGTTTGTGCTGCAATCTCGATCAGATCTACAAACATTATAAATTTTTTTTTAAATTAAAGGATTTGAAAAATTCTGTGGGTTTAACATATCATCCTTAATATTTCACAAGCTTATAAAAAAACAAAACGTACTTTCTTTTTTGGCTAGTTCTGAAGGGCCTCTCTGTCGAAGTCCGACGGTAGGTCCATCCGCTTCTCGAAAAGTTGCTTGGTCTATAACACGTCCCATCCTCGGCGGTAACGAATTTTCTTCACCCTCTCGATTTACTTTCCGTCTTTTAGGCGGCCTTATTGGTTCAGATACTGAAAAAAATCAAACAAAAAGAATAAAATTTTGTTTTAAATTAAGAACTTAAATTTAAAAAAAATATAATAAATTAATTCGTAATTTTTGCTCCTTTTCGGAGAAGTTTATTTGTCCAATAAAACTTAAGTACTGAGGTACGTACAAAATAAAGCAAACAGTTCCATGAAAAGTGCTGTAGGGCTCTTACAAAATTATTTATTTTAAATATTATTTTTATTTTTAGACGTGGAAAAAAAAAAAACGGCAAAAAGGGGATAGGAAACTTGCGAAACTCGGTATCGACCCAAAATGTCCTTGAAGCCACGTGTGCTCCTCTTTCGGACGAGCAAGAACCCGAAATCTCGAGGGAGATGATTTTTGTGTAAACACGTGGAATACAATAAATTTTTATTAAATTTTCATCATTTACTATTTCTTTGACCTCTCTTTCAGGCTCTTTATTTTATTCATTACTATTTTATTTTTTGAAGTTTGTGTATTAGTATTACTAGCTGCAGAATCATATTAGACCCGAGAAATTAGAAAGAATAAGGAAGAAAAATGTTTTATGTTTTCCCTGATCTCCTTTTTTGGGGAGTTTATGTTCGAGAATGTACCGAGGGAGGAGCAAAAGAAAAAAGTATCACAAAACTTCTTTAAGGAAGTTAACAAATCCAATTAAAAGTGAATGAAAGAATTCTTTTTATCCTGGCAACCAAAAAATTTATAATTATTCATTTAAAGACCATCATTCATGCCTTTTTTTAACTCCGACACCCTCGATTCTCGAAACGGTAGATAACATTTTAATTTAGTTCACCATAATCCTTCGAACTGATTTGATGGATTCGCAGACTTACGGGAAAACAAATCAACCGGCTTTCACTTTTTACTAAACGACTGGACCGAAACTAAATGTAATCGTAATGACTAATGGGAGAGCCTAAAAAAAAATTATTTAGACAACTGGTGCGGTAACACCGATTTAAATGCTGATGTAGAGGTTTAAAATTCAAAATCAAAATTTAATAAAAGTTACAAAATGGTTAAGTATGCCATTATCCAGAAGAAAAATACCCGAAAGTTCAACAGCACAAAAGTAATAGCGACGGGAACTTCCTCAAGTAGGCAACACATATTTCATGCCATCAAAAGTAAAATTTTCAGTGTCAAGGTAGAAAAAATGATAGTCTTCGCCCAGCCAAAACACACGAAATGCCGGAGAACACCCCAAATTTCTCCCTACACTATTTTTTGAAAACTTTTTCAAATATATTTTCTTTTCCCCAATAAATCCTATTTTAAGGATAAGGAGTGAAGATTGAAACATGCGGCCGTAGCGCATTAAAAAAAATAATAAATAAACTTTAGACGTACAGACCTCCGAAATTTTTGCTGGGTAAAAAATAAATATGATAATATAAAATAAAAACTCGTTATCTTCAAGATAACTACAAAAGGAAGATTGAGTAAAAATTCGGTAAAAATCGGATGCAAACCGTGGCCGTAAAGTTTTCCGGAAAAACTTAACTTTAGACGGAATACCTCGTTTTTGCGAATTTCGAAAAGCTCTCAAAATTTTCAATTTAACTGGAAAAAGGAAGGTTTCAATGAAAATTGCAGTGAAGTGTTCCGGAAAAATGAGACGGACAGCCGGCACACGGAACCCTATAATTGGTAAAGATCACAATCAGTTTTCTCTACGGGGTCTGGAAAACTTTTCCCGAGAATGCGACATGGAGGGTGTCACAATAACTTCTTTTTGAGAATTTTTAAAAGGTCAAAATGAAGTCTGGAACATTTTAGCTCAACTCATTAATGAAAATTATGATAAAAATGAAGCTCAAATAACAAAGAAAGATACTTAAAATGAAATATAACCTTGTAGAAAAGTCCTTATGATCAAGCTCTTTATAGGTTATACATTTAAGCTTAATACAAGCGACTTTCCTTTTCTCTTTCGCAGAAATTTTTTTAGATTTTATTTTAGAAACCGAGGTTACAGAATATTTTTTGCAACCTTTTTACGTTGAACGATATTTTTAATTTTTTTTCGCACAGGGAATCTCGGTTCAAATTAATCTTATTCAGCACATTTCAAATTAATCAAAAGAAGAAATTCTTCTGACATCTGAGGTTGGAATGAAGGCTTATTTTTCTAAGTTGAAAAAGCCTTGAATGAATACTTGAAATATAAAAAATACAATACCGTATATTATGCAATAATTCGCGATATTCAGAAGTATTTCGGCACTTTTAGGTTATTCTACTCGTATTTTTGGCACATTTTTTTTCTCAACTGTTTCGCATTGTATTTAAATGGTTTAATTTGGTTTTTTCTGTTTTAAAAAATGTCAAGGTTAAAATCAATAAAGGGTTGAAGAGATTGGCGAGACGGT
>JACGAQ010001177.1:0-68278 GCA_014119065.1 Orius insidiosus | reverse complement strand
ACATAAGAATAATAGATAGATAAATTAATTTTTAACTTCACCACTCAATTTTTATTGCGAAAAACAGGTTAAAATTCAAAAAAAAATTTATAAAATGCTTCTGCCACCTTAAAAAATCTTAAAAAATTATGAGAGGTACAAGTCCTTCTAAAACCTTCATTAGTTTGGTATCGCCACCTCGAATAGAACCATTTTTTCTGAACTCTCAAAAGTTAAAAATTAATTTTTCACACTTTAAAGTTCAGGAAAAATTTCAAAAAATTCTCAAAGGCGCGTATTTAGATGCTTTACAATTTATTAAAAATAAGCTCTGTGGGATATTGAGATATCTCGAGATATTGAGCGTTTCCCAATAAAGATAAACCCTTTTTTCTCGAAAACCGTTCGGTTTTTTGATCTAAAATGTATGTCAGTTCTTATTCACGTAGAGAGTCATCTTCTGTTCGGCCAAATTGGAGTAAGGAGTTTTTCTCCTTTAAAGGAGTTCTTAAACTTTCTTAAAGAGAAGTTATTGTATTACTCCCAATGGACGTTTGTGGAAACGGGTCCATTTGACTAATGATCTTCATTCTTCGCGAGTTTGTCTACCGGTGCCGGCCATCTCACGCCTCTTTTGTTACCAAATATTCATCCCGTTTTCACTAATCTTCACTAATCCTTTCTCGTTACATATCTTAAAAATGTCGAAAGAGTTTCGAAATCCGAATTTATTTGACAATAGTAATTACCCATATTATTTTATTTATTTACCCATAAAAAATAAAATAAAAATTAATTGAGATAAAATTATTATTGGTGAGAAAATAGTAATGATGGGCACCTAAGGGTGGGGTTGAAGGGTTGGTTGCCGGTGCCTGACTCGGGTCACGTACGCCATCCACCCCCTCAAATCACCCCCAACCTTTCTTTAACATTCCGTATCAGATAAAAATAGTCCTTTTCATCTTTCTTAAAAACCACCCCGGATTCTCTCCTCTTTTTTAATTTCTCCTGAACTTCACCACCGGCGTAAACCTCGAAGTTACGTCAACCCCATGAAGACACGTTTTAGAAAGGAAAATTCGCTTCGAAAAAACGTGAAAGTTCGAGATAAACCCTCACCATGAGAACTAATTAACGTCCTCGGATCATTCAAAATAACGGGATCAAAATACGGAAAAACAATTAGTCTTTTGCCTTGTGTTTGTTTTTTTTAAAATTTAATTATTGATTCATTTAGCTATGCTGTCTAGATTGTAAAAGATTAAGAAATAGCCTGGTACATCTCGAGCGTTATTGTGGTACCCGAGACCTACGGTTTTTGGATATTATTTCCTTATAGACATCACTATTAACTTCCTTAAAGAAGTTATTGTGGTACCCTCCACGGCGGGTTTTTGAGGAAGGGGCTTCCATACCCCGGGGTGCAAATCGAATATTTTCTTGCATAGGTTGTGGCTAATTTAAAAAATTCTTCACCTTCCGGAATTTCACAAACGTTTTTAAGTTATCATATTTTATGCTTATTGTCAGCATAAAAAAAAAAGGTATTTAAGCATAAATGAGTGCGTACGTGACCAAAACCATGTTCTTCGGAGTTCAAGATCGAATTAATTCAAGACTATTTAAGACTGGAGTACAATGGCCATTATTGTCCTTTTGTTAAATTTAAACCTTCTCTTGCACAAATTTTGTTATCGATTGTTTATTTTAAAAGGTAAGGAAATTTCGTCTACGTCGTTCGTTAAGAAAAAAAATGTTTTTTCCCCATAAATTTGGATCATGTCCAGACATCCTTGAAACATTCTCGATGATTCCAGAATTTACGCGTTTTTCAAACAGGAAAGTTTAAGTGGAATATTATAAGTTGGGTGTGAATGTCATTTAAATAATTAATTATGGGAGAGTCCCTTAATTAATCAGAACTCGAGTAGTCTCAAGTCCAACAAGTGGTTTTTACGCAACATAAAATGATGAATGCACCGGGAGAAATTTTGAGATAACCTTTCAACCCTGTAATTCCCAAATAAAACGATAATGACCTTTCATTTGCATTTGACCAAAATACTGATAAAAGGAAAAATGAAGAAACTAATTAAAGTCCTTCAACGAACCGTTAACTTTTACGATATAAGTTTTTTTTATACTTCTTTTTTTTTATCAAGTTATTACTTCCTTTTGATTGTTTATTTTCTCGGCTATTCTAAACATACTTTAAAAATTTATCTATCCTCGAATATCCTAGCAAGCTAACTTTTTTACTGGGAAATCCTAAAATTAAAGAATAGAACGTTGATAAGATAACTTTCGTACGAAATTTAGGCAAAAATGTGGTGCCGGTCGACCAGTTTTCCGGAATATTTAACCGCAATTTTCATCCAATTTTTAACCCGCGTTAACTGGAAAGATTTTTAAATTAAATTTTACTAAAGTTGGAATTTGAAAGGTTGAAAAAATATGAGGGGCTCTAAAACTCGCGTAAAAACGCCCAAAAAATATGGTAAAAAGTAGTCCGAGAAAAAAAAGCTCAAATCAAAGCTTATTAGGTAAAGAAAAAAAAACTGAGGAAGACGACAAAAAATTTGGTTAAGAAACAGGAAAACTCTAGGAAATCAAATAAAAAGGTTTTTTCCGTCGAAAAACTGACAAAAACGCCCTAAAATCCTATTTTAGAAGGAATTTCTTGGCCTAATGTCTGAGGTAAACTTCTCGGCTGAATGAATGAGAAAATCTCCTTAAATTAGGAAAAAAAGGAGCCTCCGTCAAAATTGAGGAAAACACCCGTAAATCTTAGGTATCCTTTTTAGGCCAAAAAAACTGAGGAAAGGTTTTCTCGGTTTAAAAATGGTGCTTAGCTCACAAAAAATTAGTTGTACAAGGGCTTTTCTCGATTAATCACCGAAGAAAACTCTCGGAAGTTCGTAAATCCTTTTTTAAAGGGGGAAGCCGGATAAAACCCCAGCCGCTGGCCGTATATTACCCACATAAACCAAATCTATTAATGGAATGACATTAAAATAAACGTTATCGTTTTCATATGATATTTTTGCTCTCCGAAAAAAAAATTATCTAGTGTTTTGATATTTTTTCCTGATCCAAATTTCAACTGTTTTCTTATGTAATAATGTTATTTCTTAATTAATAATTTAAAAAAATTTGATGCATTTTATCTCTAAAAGTAGGTACATCGATCGATTATGAGGAAAGCCTTTATAAGTATTTGAGAAATTGAAAAAAAAAAAAACGAAATTTTTTTAATCCTGAAGGATTTGGACATATAATCTTATCAAAATATTGATTATTTTGGCACTTAAGTTATGTATAAATAATAAAAAAAAAAGAGACAGAAATTAATATTTTAAAAATCCACCCAATAACGGTGTCCTAGTTTTAATAATTAATGACCAATCTTTTAATAATAATAAAACTCAATTTCCTCTGGATTTGAAGGTTAGAACCGTCGATACGTGAAAATTGGTCTCGAAATGCCTGGCGGGTCTTCCTCAATTCTCCGGGCGAAATGGAAGTCACTTTTTTTTCCAATTAACTACCCGAAGGTCCTTTCGTCGATCAAGACTCCGGAGCGCCCGGAATTCCTCAACATCTTAAGACGCGGAAAATAAAGGGAAAAATTATTATTTCTTGCTAATCGAATATTTCTTTTTTTCCAATTTGAATATGGAAATATAAAAATAGAAAACTTATAAATCTCCATTGTTTTTTAAATATGAAATTCTCACGTTTGATTCACGTGAGGATTTTGTAAGTTTTATTTGCAAATAATTGATTTTATATCTTTAATCAACGGGTTACGTTTATAATAAGTTTAGAGCCTTGGCCTTATTTCTTGCCAAAATACGATTAAGCTTTCTCAATTGGTTACTTCGTCTGTATCGCAATAAATCTTGGACAGGACGTAAGCCAAAAAAAGTTGCCCCTGTCCAGATTCCTTCTATGAAAACTTCCGGCCGGCACAATAAACGAACTTATGCGCAATAATCGTTTTATGTAGTACTACCCATTGGCCATTTCCAAAAACCGTTCGTTTAGGGTATTACAATACCTTCTCTTTGAGAAGTTTCAAAACAAATTAGGGTTTTTTTTTTTCTAGAGTCGATAGAAATATTTTTTTTAAATTGAAGATGACCTTAGTTCTTTTTTTAATAGGTATTTTTGCTATTTAGTACAAATATACCTCTTTAGTATAAAATATTTTAGAGATAAACAGTTATGTAAAGGCTTTCCAAAGTCTTAAGATTAAAAGAAATTTATTTCCTTATTAACGGAAGTCCTCATTGAGTCTTAAACTTAGATTAGATGAGAAAGGTGGGCATAAATTTTTTTTCTCTGTCCCAAAATAAGGCGGCCGGTAAGTGGTGCCAGGGTTGAGAAACTCACGCCGATTCTCATTCTGTTCTATTTTTAAACGTGCAAAACCATTTAGCTCTGGCCTTATAGGCATTTAAAATTATGATTTTTTTGTTTTCAGAAATCGGAGTTGCGACTGAACGTCAAGTTGAACTTTTAAGCCGAGATGGTGAGCTTTTGAGCTCGGCGGCGATGAATATGTCAAAAACGAATGCTCTCGCCTACGACCCAATTTTCGGCCATTTGTACTTTAGCGACTCCGCTTATCCAAATGCTAGCATTTTTCAAATTGAAGTTGCCAAAGACGGAAGGACTGGTGACTTCAAACCTCTAGTCAAAAGTAAATTTCAATAATTTATTAGTGAATATTAATTTGTTCTTTTTAAAGAAACCGATGACCCGATAGAAGCAATTTCTCATGATCCGTTGAGCTCAACTTTTTTTGGACTACTGGAATTGCCAAGACGATTATGTCGTTGTCGTTAAATGATCGTTTTAGCGAGCCTAAAATTTTGCACCAGTTTGAGACTGAAGTACCTAAAGGGATTGCCGTCGACCCATGCCAAAGGTAGTTGGATCTTTTATATTCGGGAGCCTCCCTAAACATAATTTTAGGCATCTATATTGGACAAACTGTCATGTGTCAAAAGCGACCATCGAAAGATCCTCACTAGACGGAAATGACCGACGGTTTTAATAACTGGACTCTATTTACCAGTAAGCATAACGATATCGCAGGAGGAGCGAAAGATTTATTGGGTTGAAGTCGACTACGGCCATTATTTTTCGATCTCAAGATCCGCTCTGGATGGATCTCAACGTGAAAGAATGATCAAAGCCGAAAACCAACAGCCCAATTCCATCGCAGTCACCAGCTCTTCTATCTACTGGACAGATTTTACCAATCATGCCGTCTGGACCGCCAATAAAACCAATCAATCCACTGCTCAATCTAGAGAAATCAAACAATACCAAAAAGCCACACCAAGAGGAATCGTGACAATATCACATTTTGATAAATTATCAGAAGTTTGTAAAAATCTTCAAGACCTAAAATCAAAGGTATAAAACTTTTAAAAAACATAAAAATTTTTTATTCAATTACTTTAGGTTCCTTCAAGAGTGAGCATATCAATTTCAACATGTTTGAACGGTTTTATTAAAAAAGATGGAGGATGCGATTGTGCTTCTGGATATACAGGACTAAAATGTGAGGTTCCCATTTGTTACAATTACTGCCTAAATGGCGGACGGTGCACAACTTACGGGAGCGACCCAAAATGTGAATGCCCAAAACGATACACAGGAAAACGGTGTGAGCTTCAAACCTGCCCAGAAAACTTATGTGCTAATAATGCTACCTGCGTAATAAACAATGGAAGCCCCATTTGTACCTGTTCTGACGGATATTTTGGCGATAAATGCCATCTATCGATACCAATCTGTACTTCATATTGCTCCGACAGTGAAAAAGACTGATCTTGACTTCAGAGATTGCTTGTAAGTTTAAAACTAATTTTATTCATTTAACACAATATTTTTTAGATGTGATAGTTGGGGTTTGTTAATAAAATCAGCATCGTTGATCACATCATCAGTTTCAAATGAAGCCGATCAAAAATGGCAAATCGTCAGCTGGTCTTTAATGGGAGCCGTAGCATTTTTGGCAGTATTAATATTCGGTTTGTTTTATAAAATATATGGCCTAAGCTCTCGACCGAAACTTGTCGAAGATATCAAGTGACGCAGAACAAACATGCCAAAACATCCGACCAGTGTGAAATCGCTATCGAAAACTGCTGCAACATGAATATATGCGAAATTGTAAGACCCAACTTAAAAATTTAATTTTAAAATAATCTTTTTTTTTAGCCATGTTATGAACCAGAATTTAGAACACCTAAGTCAAAAGGAAAAAAAGACGAGAAAAAGACACTTTTGGAAAACGAAGTCCAACCTGATGTCATAAGTCAGAATACAGAACTTTTCTAGCAGGCGAACAAAACAAGAGAAACTTTCTCATATTCTAGTTCCTGAAATCAACAATTTTTTTTAAAACATCGGACAATTTTCAGTACGCAAAAGTGTACTTAAAATAACTATAGTATTCTTTTTCTAGAAAAAAACAATGACTACTCAAAATCCCATGACTTTTTAGTCTTTTTTTTTCTAGAACTATAGTTTTCCTTAATTTTGAGAGAAAGAGACAGCGATTTAGGATATTTTTATAAAATACAAATAAAAATGGCTGTGTAGTAGCTTAAAGATGTTTTATATCAACAACTTTTTGTTAAACTATTTATTTAAAGAAAAACATTTTTAATTTATTTATTTAAATAAAAAAAACATCTTCAAGAATTTTTTTAGTAAAAAATTTTCATGGCTTTTGCCACCTTGAAATTTTTTTTAGTTTAGTTTTATCTGTGATGCAAATTTTCAAATATTTTAGTGCCCGTTTTTAAAATATAAATAAATCCTTGAAGAAGATATTTTTTGATAAGTGGTAAGGGTTTGGGCTTGAATGGAGTCTTTAAGTCTGATTCAATGAAAAATGAGAAAATCTTAATTTTTCTGCTACTTAAAATTAATTACTTAAAAAAACCTATTTTAAGTTCGCCTTCCATTTCAAACCTTGGAAAAAATTTGTGTTCAGATTTTTTTTTTCTTTTTCTTTTTTTTAGTGAAGACATAAGTATATAGTGTACAAACAAGTATTACGTATTATCATTTTGTCATGTTACCATTTTCTTTTGGTGTAAAATATTGTTACTTATTGTAAATAAAACTTTATTATAAAAATATTGTTTATTTAATTAAATGGGATGGTGTACTATAAAAATTAGCTTTCAGCACTTATAAAATTGATTATTCATGAGTCAGTATCGCAATAACTTCCTTTTGAGGTGGTTAAAACTTGATAATAAACGGCTAGTACTAAAAAATGGGCCTCTGGAAGACTTCAATTTCGAGTATTTTTCGACAGTATTTCGACAACTTTCATTTGATGAGGAGTTTAACTATATACAGGGTGGACCAGCAACTTTATGGCGAACCATTTAGTCCTCGAAAAAAAAAAAGTTAAATGTAAACCGTCTTATTTGTCGACAAGAAATCGACTCCATTTGGTAGATTTTGGTTTTGGTATACAAGGTTAAAAATCAAAAATGCGATGCAGGGGACACCCTGCTTAGAACAATCAAGGCCGTAAATCTTTTTAAAAACTGGCGGCAACGACAACAATATAAGGGAAATTTGGAACAAAACTACAGCGTTGACTAACCTGATTTTATACATGCGTCCTCGCTTGCCTCCGCAGTTCATCCAACTTACTATAAACAAAACGGAGTTTTCCTTCCATTTAATATTTCTTTATTTCTAAACGTTGTATAAACGTTTAGTTTTTAATTAATAAATCTCGTTTAAAGTCAAATTTGACTTTCCAATAAACTTTTAGAATGGTAAGTTATGTTTAGCTATAAACAATCATAGACATACCCACGTGGTTTGCCGGTGAGACTACTAACACGTTTTTTTTGTTTCTATAGACTGAAGAAGTAAATCCTAAAGCCTATCCCCTTGCGGATCCAGCTTTGACTGCAAAAATATTAAATCTTGTACAGCAAGCTCTTAATTACAAGCAGTTAAGAAAAGGAGCCAATGAAGGTTAGAACACTTAAAATTTTACCTGGTTTATATCCCTAAATATTTTTCTTAACTATAATTTTTTTTTAGCGACAAAAACTTTAAGCCGAGGTTTATCTGAATTCATTGTTATGGCTGCGGATGCTGAGCCGCTCCAGATTCTCCTTCATCTTCCACTTTTGTGCGAAGATAAAAATGTACCTTACGTCTTTGTAAGGTCTAAACAAGGTATTTATTTTATTTTATTATTTATATTGTTTGTAATAATTTTTTTTTTAAATCTCAGCGTTAGGTAGAGCGTGTGGAGTTTCTCGCCCTGTCGTCGCTTGTTCTGTTACCATAAACGAGGGTTCTCAATTGAAACCCCAAATATCAAGATACAGCAGGATATTGAAAGATTACTTGTTTAAAATTTGTATATTAATTCCTTGATCTTTTTATATTTTCAATAAAATGTAGAAATTTATTACAATAATTTATTTGCTCCATTAATTTACAACAATTAAAGCAATCCTTCCATTTCTCGCATAAATTGTGAGTAGGCATCTTTAGTGGCTTGCGGTTTTGGAATATCAATTTTATGCGATTGCTCGGGTTTTCGAAGCGGTTTTTCGTCGTTTCTCTTGACTCGCAGAGCTGTTGGGACAAACCGAGTGACGTCCGCAGTTAAATTTCTGAAAAAGGGATAAAATGATGGGATGAAAATATGATGTATACCTTATTTGGGCTTTGGCTTCGATGGTGGGGCCTTTTTTCGTTGAAGGTCCTTCTTTTCGAATAAGTTGAGGGCCAGCACTGAGGACATTTGGAGTGGGTAGAGTTTGGATGACGTGGAGGGTGCATACGAGGTGGTAAACCTGGAGGAGGACCTGGTGGTAGCCGTATTCCCATCAAACGGGGTGGTAATCCTGGAGGCGGACCAGGTGGTCTCATACCAACCATGATATTTCCCAAAGGTGGCGGAGCTGAAATGAAGGTTAAAAATGCACAAATTTCAATTAAATTATACCTGGCGGCAATCCAATAGGTAGTTGACCAGAAGGTACGGGTATGACGTCTGACTTTTTATTATCGTCATGTTTTTTCGGCGGTTCTTCGCCATCGGAATCGTCTTTTTCAGCGAATCTGATGATACGGGGCGCAATTTTTCTGTTTCTGTGCCCGGAGCAACTACAATAAATTCAAAATGAAGGATATACTCAGAAGTGATAAAGGAAAAATTTTCAAACCATCTTCGTCCTCATCGCTGCTCAAATCGGGTGGCGGCCCTGGTGGTACACCTGGAGGCACTTTTGATCTTACGGTGGACTGTATGCCGACCTTTTTCTCAAAATCCCCGACGGTTGCATACCAGGTAAGTCGGGAAGCGGTATCTGCGACGTTAAACCCAACGCCAGCATATTTTCAGGATGCAGTTGCGCCAGCGGTAATGGAATATCATCTACTTGAACCTAATACAAAAAAATTAAGAATGATTTTAAATTTTAGAAATTCCTTACCTGTTGAGCATGTCGCACAGCTTCAGAATAAGTCGCCATCGTCATCCTCCTTTTTTCATATTCAGCCTCTGCTTTTTTCAACTCCTCAAATTTTTCCGGCTCATCTTTTACCTAGAATGTTTCATTAAAAAAGCTCTCAGACATAATAACATTGAAACTTACATACATCTTTAAAACTCGATCTAAAGTTTCTTTTAGCTTCCGCCTTTTGTCTTTGAGAACTTTTTCGTTTAAAGGTGAAGGTTGAAGAACGTTATATTCCATATTGTCGATCTTCTCCATCTCATGAATCAATAAAATGGATCTTTTCCTTTCAGCACGGCTGCTCGGACTAGCTGTCTCTGCTTTTTGTTCTTTTTTAGCTCTTTTTTCCTCGCCTCTTTCCCTAAAAAATTAAATAAATTAATCATGGATCATCAAATGGAATAAAATTTAAAACCAATGGGCAGTCATGAGAAGGAGGGGGAGGCTTTCACCTTGTGACCAGCGCCAGCAGTACAGTTTTTGAGCGATTGGTCTAGAAATTGTTCCAATAAACTTTTGGGAACTTTTTCAAAAGTAGAGCAAGAAAGTTAATTACATCTTCATATAATACAAAAACTTATAATGAAGTATTCAGGCTAAAAAATCAAAGTCTTCACCCAGCCAGGCCATACAGAACTAGCGTTAACAGCCCAAATTCCTTCCAACTATCGCGGAAAAAAAAAGGTCAATAATCTTTTATTAATATTCAAAGTATTTGGTGAAAATCGGCCAATAACCGTAGAAAATTTATCCAACTTGGACAGCCAGATATCCGCCATAAAATCTCTCGAAATTTCCAGATGACTAAGAATGGAAGTTTTTGTGAAAATTACTAGAGTGAAGAGTCTGGAAGACCTTCCAAAAACCGGGAATGGAGGGTAATACAATAACACCTCTTTGAGAAAGTTAAAAAGCCAAAGGATTTAACCTCAGACCCCAGTGCACCAATCCCACCCCCACGAAGACAGCAAAATACTTAAAATTCTGCATATTAGAAATATACTTACGGGCTTGATCTGTAGGATTCATGTACTTCCCACTTTTAGTCATTTATCGACCTCCGTCCCATTTTGATTTTTTAAATTTTAGTAGCTATATAGAAGAAAGAAATAATACTCTGGAATACAGAGAAATCTTATTTTTAAAAATATAAACCATAAAAACCGTATATTTGATTGACAACATAACCTCGACTATATAACCCGAAATGAAGGTTGATCGATAATGTCAATAAATCAAAGAATGCTTTATTTAATTGAAAAATAAGTTTTTATAATCTAAATTGGTTACGATTAAGTTGATTTGAATTGTTTAAGATTTTTCGTATTTGAGCTGAAAATCGAATATGAAGAAAAGAGTTCGGGAAATCGATTGGAACATATGTTTTCCCCCACCAGTTTGTTTTTAGTCTCCCCCCCGTCGAAAAAAGAAGTGTCAAAACACGGAAGCCCCCTTTCACCGTAATATCGAGTTTTGGATTCAAATAAACTCGGGACTCTTGTATTTTCGAATATGCCTTTTATTTCGAAAGACTGGAGGTCCCCGGGTGAGCTTTGGGTGAAAACGGGCGAAGGATGGGAGAAGAATAAAGTTCTCGAGTGCACAATACGGAAGTCAACACAAGCTGACAGGTAGGTTGTTTACCAAATCAGCTGTCCTCCTCCCCCGTCCAAAATAAAGACGAAAAAATCCTTTGTCCCCTCAAATAAGTTTAATGACTTCCTTTTTCCTCGTCTATTTTTAAATTTCACGCCATTTTCACACCACCTTTCCTTTTTTTTAAAAAGTTTTATTACTATATTCAATTCCTTTCTACAAAATTATGACGTAAAAAACGCATCAGTGCGCAATATTCATGAGATCTTTCGAGCTCATTTTTTTTTTGCTCCCTTTCATTGTTACCACAATTGCATAATATGATTTAAAATGTTAAAATCCAATTATCTACCTTTCATTTCTAAGTCTTCCTTGTTTTTTCTTTTATCAGAAAGTTATAAAGCAGTATCTACGAGAATAGACATAATCTTGCTATTTAATGACAAATAAAATGTAAACTTCATAGAAAAATTGCCATTTTAACTTCATTTTGACCTTTGCAAGATTGGCATTTTAGATTGACCACGAAGTTTCATTTTTACTAGGATGCTCCATTCTAATTTGATTTTGAATCCATTTCTTCAAGTGACATTTTAGCTTCATATACCATTATTTTTTTGGACTTTCTCAAAAAACGTTACTGTCTTACTGTTGACACATGGTTTTTCCAGACCTGTAGGGTCAAAATGACTAGCATTATCAACTTTCTCAAAAGAAAGGTATTGTGATGCCCACGAAAGACGGTTTTTCGTAATGGTTCTTCCAGACTCTTTAGGGTCTAAATGACTAGCATTATCTTGATAATACATATATTTTATTTTCAAAATACTGCTAAAATTTTATAAAATTCACAGCTAGCAGATCATTATTTCTAAAGATTTTTTGGGGAAAAATCTAAAATTTATAAGTTTGTGCTTTGGCCCTGCCATTTTAATTCCACCATTTATTATTATTATTTTTTATAAATTTTCACTTTAAAAATAATGCTTACTTTCATTTCAATATTTTTAGCTTGGGTGAAAATGGGAAAGAGAACATACCTCCAAGCCTGCTAGAACAAGGTAATAATGAAAGTATTATAAGTAAAAAATTTATTACATTTACTTTTGTAGAAAATTCTACGGTGCAGCCATATTGTCGGATTACGAAGTCGTCGAAAGAAATCGCCGCCTTTACAGGACTCGGCGAGGCTTTGAAACGATTGGATTGGAGATCTGCCGTCCGGACAAGAGACGTTTCAACTACATTTGTAAGCTTTTGGATCTCCTTTGCTCGGAGAAACCGCTGAGCGACTTGTCCGGAAATGTTCAAAAAGTACTTTTCACAATGTTGGAAGAAGTTGCTCAGCAAGTCCACGAAAGTCAGGAAAATACGGCCGTTTTACGCAAACTCATTTTGCAACTACGAGGACTCGTTGATATCGCTTGTTGGGGTCGACCGCTCGGAAGTACTCAGCTTTGGCAACATCATCTCGCAGCTATTCACAGAATCACTCATTTATCCAACAATCTCATTATTGAACAGGTTTGTTACTGATAAGAAATGTGAACACTAAACTTTTTTTTTTAGCCTGACTGTTCGCCACGGATGGAGGACCTTCCAGAAGAATGCGTCCGCGAAGTTTTACTCAGATTGGGCGACCATAAAGACCTTGAGGCATGCATGGAAGCTTGGTCTATCATGGGAAAACTTGGAAATGAACGTCGTCTTTGGAAAGAACTAACCTCCTTCCATTTCAAACCAGACCAAATCCGCAACCATCTTGTCCACAATGAAAATGGTGCTGTCGACTGGTCCTCCACATTTGCCACATTACGAAAGTAAGCTTACCAACCATAAAAATCACTTATAACTTTTTTTTTAGAACTTACGGTTTACGAGAAGACTACGCAGAAATGATCAAACTCTGCAGACATTGCAGGTGTCTTTTTTGGGGAAGTTTCGGACATCCATGTATCGCCGATGATCCATCTTTCAGCAACCGTATAAACGAAATTGAAAACCAACATGTTCCGATTCCTCCTCACACATTCCTTAAATTTTTCACTCTCTAGATTAAGCGTAAAAATGATAAATACACTATTTTTCTGACGGAGTGGGGGAGAAAAAAGAAAAGTCATATATAATCTTTAGTCCTAAATACTTATTTTTAAGATATCTAAGGTGCTTTTAGTTTTTGTTTACCTTTCTTCGATTTTGCTAAAGCTACTTTTTTTCATTTCTGTCCCTGTAAGTACTTAGTGGCAAATTATATGATAGTTTGCCTATAAAATTGTCCGATTTGCTTATAATACTCATATAAAAATATTTTATTTTAAATATAAGATGATATACAATATCATTAATTTTGTTTTTTATAATTTGTGTTTTGTTACTTTTCTTTTTGTTAAATAAAACTAAAACCTTGCATATAATTTTTTTTATGGCGAAGACAAAGAGAGGCTGAAGGCAAGCTCGACCAGATTTTGTGGACAAACATCGGCGTAGCAAACGTAAACTTCTCTTAAAATCGGAGTGGAAAATAAACGTCTAAAAATAAATAATATAAAATATTAATTTTTAAAAACATACCCTATGACCCAATAATTAGATTTTTCATCTTCCATAAAATTAATTCCAAACTCTTTAATTGCAACCAATGATTTGTTCCAAACAAAACGCTGAAGCTCCTTTGACTTAAGTTTCTAAAAACCAATTTTTTAAAAGTAATTTCGTATATAAAATTTACCTTGAAAGAAATAGTGTTCATAAACATCTTTTTTATTTTGTGAGAATATTTTCTGAAGTTGTTGATAACATTATCATAATTTTTTAGACCTTCATTTCCAGGGCTGGCGACAAGAATACCTTCTGTCATATTAAGTTCAACATAATGGAACAAATATTGCGATTTTAAAGGCCTAAAAAGGTTTTAAATATATAATAAAAAAACTCGTTTTTAAACCTTTCAATGATAGTGCTTTTTGACAAATCAGAAATTTCAGATGATCTATCAAGCCTATCTTTCAAATCTGAATCGTCTGATATATCAGAACTGCTGATTCGAAGGCGCATATTCAGTTCGTTGGCCATTTCCCTTTCAGCCCTTCTCCCCATAACAGGAACAGTATCCGAATTACTCCTCTCATCAGGATCATAAAGATCTAAAGAAACAAGTATTAATTTCAAGCTAGTAAGAGTCCAAAGAATACCTGATTTTGAACTAAATTCAGAAAAAGATAAATTTTGATGCGATACACTCGATAAGCTTTTTTTATCACTGTTATTTTCATCTTCTAATTTACCAATCCTTAAAAAATTAAGTTAATTTTTTTACATTTTATATTTTTTTAACACCATTTATTAATTATTTGAGGAATTCCAAGGCTTATATATGCTGTAGTGTGGACTGTGCTTCATCAACATAAGCTTCATCAGGCCCTTTATAAGTAAGTCTAAAATAATAGAATTAAAATCAGAAGTGACTAAATTTTTAGTATACTTTTCAGTTGGTCCACCAGATTCTAGTAGGACAGCCAAAAAGTTATTTCCTTGGGCGACCACAAGTAAAAACCATTGACCGACAGGTACGGAATAAAGAGAAGACGAATATGAAAGTAAACCTCGAAGATATTTTGAAGGGTAGACTTCTCTCCAGTACATAAGATCTTTTACGCCATTTTCGCTCATTTTTAAAAGGCCAGATTGTCGAAAAGTCGTCGTGACTTCAATTAAATCTTCATGGCTCATATGACTACAGACTATTTTCCCTTTGAACATAAATGCTGATCCTACGACGGAAAATAACCTTTGATTTTCTCCGACGAGAAAATCGTTAGATTCAAGCTCATTTAATGCATCATCTATTTGAACCTGAAAAAACAATCAATCTCTGCAAGAATAAAAAAAACATACATAAACATCTCGTGGTATTGGAAGAAATGGCGCTGAAAGTAAAATATCTTCAAATTCCCTCATTTTCTCACCGTTTTTTGTATCTTTGATTTTCTTGAAAAAATCATTAAAATAGGTATCAATTCTAGGGAAATTTTCTGGCTCAAACCACCTAAAATATGGTAAAAATTTGCTTTTTTTTGTGGATAAAATACCTAGCCAGAGACTGCGACATGTATTTATAATATTGGACCATTTCTATGACTACTTTAACACTTTCATCTAGAGAATATCTGAAAAATTTATTAAATTTTTAAAATATAAAATTAGATTTTTGTTTACCTCGAATCTGGAAGTGCAAACAAACATAGTTTATCTTTTTCACAACTATAAATGACATGTAGAATTTCATCTTTTGTTTTAATAGAAGTACTAGAAAAAAGGTAAATTTTTTTTGTTACTTTTTAAATATACCTTGTTGGTGATGTAGAAGTTATTAGTGACAATAAATGATACAAGGTGAAAAAGACACCTTTGATAGGAAAAATAATATTTGATGTCTTCGGAAATAAATAAATGACACCATCATTTGATGAGTCTTCCGAAAGACTTTTAAATTTGGCAAATAAAACTCCCATGTTGTTACAAACTATTTGGTTTTCCTGCAATTAAATAATAATATAATAAAATACAAAAATAAGATAACATTACCTTAGAAATTGCAAGACTGTTACATTTTATAAGTTTTTCTTCATTTTTTAAACGGAGGACAGTTAAACTTGTCTAAAAAATTAAATGAATAGATAAAAATGGGAAAATCGTAGCTTACTTCATCTTGACATTCGTAGACAACAGAGTCGAGATTTTGTGGCGTTATGCTTTTGTTGTTAATCCTCGTTAAAACATCACCTAAAAATGGAAAAATGCCAAAAAAAGTTAGCCAGGGCCTGCCACCATTATGGCAATAAATTACCAATCATTATCCTAGGAGTGTACAAAAATGGCGAATCTTCCAGAATGCTAATAATGACAATATCGTTGTTTTCTTCGCGTACTCTAAACCCGAGGATTTGTTCTGTAAGAGTCCCTCTTCGACCAAGATTTAAAGATACATCTTTGAATTTTTTTATGTTAATCGTAACAACTTCTTTGTTCAATAAAACCTAAAAACGGGTTATTCAAAAAGTCTCATAACATTTTTTTTTTACTTTTTCTGCTGGTTTTCTTTCTTCGGTTTTTTCAAATTTTCTCGTCTTTTTAAGACTGTTCCGCCGCCTTATTAATCGACCTAATATTCCTATTTATAAAGAAAAAGTTAACTATAAGATAATATTTTATAATTGTGACCACCTGAGGATTCATTTTTTTCTTCTTCGTTTGAATTGGAAGGAAGGCAAATTGTGGATTGTCGCAAGGGAAGTGCTTCGTAATAAAACACATTCCCATCTGCGTCGATATTTTCTTTCCATTTAAAATCCTCACTGTAGAAAAATAAACTTCAAATTCAAGAATGAAACAAGACAAAAGTGAAGCCAAAGCGAAGAAATCATGCTTTTACACCATTTTGTTAATTTTGTGCTAGATTTCCTGTGCATCTAAGCTTGTGAAAACCGCCAATCCACTGTGAAATATTTGGGTATTAAAAAAGAATAAGGGATAGATCAAACCACCAGTTATGAATAATGTACCTCGAACTACTAGAATCTGATTCATAATCGTAGCTTTGATATTTATCCATTTTGATAATTTACATCAGTTTTATTCATTCGTTGCCATTTTCGGCCTATAATGAAGAATAAATAAAATTCAAAAGTGTCAAAACTTTTTTTTTCCTATAATGTTTACATTATAACCTCGGCGTAGCCTATCATAAATTTTGATAGAAAGAGAACTTCAGTGAGTGTGGCAGCGTTACGCCGTTCAAAAACAGTAAAAATATGCCTCACTGATGTATGCCTTATGAAAACTCCCAAATTCTGTCTTAATTGAGAGTATAAAATGGAAATGTCATAAAATAAAGACAGGAGTGTTTATTTGATAATGGCATAACAAAAAAAGAAAATTACGTTGAAAAATAAAGCTCTTTAATTTCAATAAATCGTAAAAATGTAACAAAAAATCAGATTATAAAGTCTAAAATTCTCGTTTGATTTATTCTTTTTTTCCCCTAAACGGAATTTTTTATTTGTTTTGGAAGTTAGGCTTGCGTTTTTCAACAAACGCGGTCATCCCTTCTTTTTGATCCTCCTGGAAAATTAATTAAAATTAGTCTGAAAGAGATAAATGATAAAAGAACTTACGGTGGCAAAAGTAGCGTAGAAAGTTTTCTTTTCATATCGTAATCCTTCTTGAAGAGTAGTTTCAAATGCTAGAGGGGAAAAACAAAAACGGTTTTTAATGCCACAAAATAATGGTAGGTACTTTCTGAATACATGGGAGGTCACTAGTAACAAAGGGAAGATAAGCTAATACCCATATAAAAAGAGGGTACCCAAAATAAGTATGAAAATGAACTAACCGACATTGACAGCTTCTTTGCACATTTGAACAATGACAGGAGAATGCGAGGCTATTTTCTCTCCGAGTTTGACAGCCTCATCGACAAGTTTGTCAGCAGGAATAACCTTACTGACAAGTCCCATCTTTTCAGCTTCCTGCGCCGTAAATTGATCACCGGTCAAACAAATTTCCATCGCTTTGCTTTTACCGCAGCTTCTAGCAATCCTTTGAGTACCACCAGCTCCTGGGCAGGTCCCAATCATTATCTCAGGCTGTCCAAATTTGGCTTTATCGCCGGCGTATATTATGTCACACATCATCGCCAGTTCACAACCACCACCAAGCTAAAATAACATTTTTAAAAAGGGATAAACAAAAAAAAAATACATACAGCATAGCCATTAACAGCAGCTATGACAGGTTTTTTGCATTTAGTAATGTTATTCCAATGTTCTAAAAGAGCATGTTTTGTATTTTCAGCAAACGATCTATTCATCATTTCTTTAATGTCGGCACCGGCAGCAAAAGCTTTCTCGCTTCCAGTAATGACAATGGCACCTATTTTTTCATCCTTGTCATAGCATTCAACTGCAGCGCTTAATTCAGTCACAAGCGCATCACAAGAGCATTGAGCGCTTTCGGTCGGTTTAGAGTAATCAAAGCGACATTTTCATTAGCACCTTTTCTCTCAGTTTTTATATGTTGATAACCTATAAAAAAAAAAGAAGATTATTCTCAAACTAACGACCTTGAACCTTAATTCAATAATTACATAACTCAATTTAAATATGAAAGAAAAAAAACCACTTGTATAGCCTAAGGATTTTTTTCCACAGAAATATATTTAAAAAACCATTTCAAAACTCAAATTTAAATTATATATTCATAAATTAAATTTTACTTACTTGAAAAACGAATTTGAGTGGCAAGAATAGCACCGGAATGAAATTTATTGTATGCAACTCTTCCCAAAATTCTTGAAGTTAACGCCATTATTAAGCAAAAATGAAACGCAAAAATATCAAGAGCCTGCAAGAAATGAGCGATGACTATGCAATGTCAAGAATTTATTAGAGACGATAAGAAATGGATAAGATAGCCGCCACTGCCGTAAATCTCCGGATGAAAAATGGCCCAATGGGAAATTATTTTATATTTATAGTCTTGTTACGTTGGCTGCACTCTGTTTAAAACACTTCTTAGGTTTCAAAACTAAGCTAAATTTTTAAAAATAAATCAAAATTTATCATTATTTCAATATTAATTATATGTTATCTAATCAATTATGTAATATTGTTCTAACTTACTTTAAATAAATAAAAATTTGAACTAATATTTGACGTTTCTGTAAGGATTTTGGCAAGACTGAATGAGGTTTCAAGTAGGTTATTGAAGTATAATCTGTGGTTATATATTTTTTATAAATAATTTTAAATTATTTATTTCCATGTAGGGTTTTGAAGGAAAAAAAATTCTCGTCTAGTATAAAATGGCATCGTTTTGACTCCATAGAAGAATGTTTAAATTACTGTCCTTAAATGGATACTTTCAGTTGGTAAGTTTATTATTGATTTCTCGAATTAATTTATTAGTGCGTAGATACCAATTAAGAAAATTTATTATTAATGAAATTTTTCTGTTATCTGGGTCGTATTGAATATGGGGATCAATCCCCCCCCCACCCCTCCTTCAACCACAAAATATAATAAAAGAAATTGATGATAAAATTAAATTTAAATTTTTTTATCTCTAAATTTGCTTTAAACAACCCTATTTCCCGGATTTTGGCTGATTTTCCTTGGCTCTTTGCCAGGCAAACATGTTCACCCGATTTTTGAGCGTCTTTGTAATTAATTTTTTGGAAACCCTAATTTTCCTTTAGAAAAGTACCCTTCTTGGTGTTCTTTTATTTTTCATCTGCCTGGATACCTCTATTTCACTCGATTTTTGCACCTGCACCTGTATATTGGCAAAAAAATCGCCTTTTTTTGGCGATTTTTAATGCATTTTACTGGATGTTTTGGCCAAGAACAACCTGTACGGATGACCCACACTCTAAATTAATGTCCCTTTTTATCGGAAGAACTAAAATTTTTGGAGGGGGACACCCTTTTTATTGAATTTTTTAGTGTTTTCCCTTATCTTCTGGTTGAGAAACACCAGTTTCACCAGGATTTTGGGAGTTTTTCAGTACCTTCTTTAATCT
The DNA here is from genome assembly GCA_014119065.1 of Orius insidiosus. Taxonomy (NCBI): domain Eukaryota; kingdom Metazoa; phylum Arthropoda; class Insecta; order Hemiptera; family Anthocoridae; genus Orius; species Orius insidiosus. The sequence goes on along the minus strand of JACGAQ010001177.1, from coordinate 48,592 downwards.
CCTATTCAACAGTCTTTTGGGCAGAAATCACCCTTCTTATTTTTGGGTGTTCAAAGTTCTCAACGTTTTCTCCAGTTTTTCAAACAAAAATTCCATTTTTTATTAGAGTTTTGGGTATTCTTAAGTATTTTTTTAATGCAACATCCCTCCCTTCCTGAAATTTTATTTCTTTTCTTATTTATTTCTTAGGTTCACCCCTGGTTAGAATTCAAGATGGAGGGATAAGAATGATTGGAGATAAATTAATGATAATTTATTATTATAATTTTTTTTAGGTACAATGTTGACAATGGAAACTCGTTAAGGAAAAATTGCTCCCCATGTGTACCACTTTGCAACCTAAACAATCTTCAATTGCGGTTTTTATGTCCTTCAGATCTTGAAGAAGTAAGCTTTTTTTTTAATTTAAGTTTTTTCCAAGCAAACATAAAAGTGTCATAAAATATCGACTTTGCCCAGAATTAAAATTAGAAAAAGTTAAAAATTTTTATTTTTATTCTAGGTTAGAACTCTTTGTAGAAACTGGTTTCCAATTGATTATCCTTACGACTGGTATGAGGAGATTACTTCAAATCCAAAGTTTTATTCTTTGGCGGCGATTTATGAAGGTGCTATTATCGGTTTGATTGTCGCCAAGATCAAGTCATATTCTAAGCTAAGTAAAGAAGATAAGACGATACTTTCATCATGCTTCGGAAGGACAACGGTCGCATACATGCTTTCGTTGGGAGTCTCGGAGCTCCACAGGCGAAACGGAATCGCTTCTCTCCTCCTCGACAATCTTATCTCGCATCTCACTGCCCCCGAAAACGAAGACTGCAAAGCTCTTTTCCTTCACGTCCTCACCACAAACAAACCCGCTATTCATTTCTACGAACATAGACATTTTAGGTACCTCCATAGTATACATCCGATTTTATAATTCATTTTTATTTTAGGTTGCATAGTTTCCTACCGTATTATTATTTTATAAAAGGAGTTTCAAAAGATGGATTTACATATGTCCTTTATTTAAATGGAGGACATCCACCTTGGGGACTTTAATATCCTTTTAATACAAAAAATTATTGAATCTATTTATTTTATCTTATATTTAAAACATTTTATTTTCCTTAATGTCTAAATCCACTGATTATTTGAAGCACTATGGTCAGTATTTATTTAGAGGGGACCTCTGCAGGTATGGTACATTTTTTCTTTGAATTTTTAATTTTGATTAATTTTTTAGATGGTTTTTAATCTGGGTTCGGTCGGCCTTCATGTGGGTTTGGCCTGGAATGCGAAGAATGGCTGTGGAAAATACGACTCTCGTTTCAGTCGCTGACTACACTTGGAAGAAATAAAAACGTAATTATTTCAAATTTTAGTTAGAAAAAAAGGGCCAATTTTTGCTGATAGTTACAAAATATCTTAGATAAGCCCGAAAATTTTTGTGAAACAGGCATTTCTTGGCTGTGAGAGGGTTGATGTAACTTTTAAACTTTTTTTCTCACGTTTTTTCTTTAAAATTGAGCCATAGATATTAATTCGACCCTTTTTGCCTTAGTTTAAAGTTCAAACCAATAGAATTTGGAACTTTTTATGAGGTTTTCAGCTATAAAATTTAAATTTTTTCCCCCTTTTAAGCTTCTTTTATTTTTTAGGTAACTGAAGAGTTGATTACATTCCCCATGATTTAAAAAATACATACTATTTTTATAAAAAATTATTTTCCTCATTAATCAAATAACCTCAGTATTATCGTAGTTACCTGTTTTAAATGTTTCCTTTTCATCAAAATGACTGAATCCCTTGCTTTTTTTTCTAGTGCACATAACCAAAGATAGTGCCTAACTAGCAAATTTCAATAAGAAATAAACCTATTTTTTATCTTGTCAATATTTTTCACTATTTTTGATCATTACGGTCAATTTTTCGGTGCTTTGTTACATTTCCCTTTATTTATTATCGTTTTCTATAATTCCTTTTTGTATAAAAGACTAACCAAAGTATGTCCTTTCAGTATTGTTATCAGGGACCTATTTAAATTATGTAAATCTACTACATTAAAATTATAAAAAATCATTTTGTTTATTAAAAAAAAAATCTAAAAACCTCACAGACAAGCAGTATTAAGAATAAAATGACTAGAAAAATTAAACAGTCGTTACATAAATTAGGCGTCGCTGCCGACAACATCGATTTCTTCGCTTTTTATCTCTTCACGTTTTTCTCCATCTTCGCAGAGTCTTTTAGGAATTTGCAAAGTCTAAAAATCAACGATTTTAATATAAAAATAGATTTAGTAGTAAAAAAAGTTACTTTTCCAGGATTTGTGGCCTCATATTGATGTCGAAGGGTTTCGATTTCGAACAAGCATGTAGATAAAGCAGCGGAAAGCTCGTTTGCAAGCAAAAGATCGCTTCGAAATTCATTAAAATGTTGGCAGATTTCCTCTGTCGGAATAGGATTACTTTCTAAAAAATTAAAAACCATTAATGAATGACGTAATTAAAACCACAATCCTCCATTCTTCTCCATTTAAAGCCCAAAGAAGGTGAATTCAAATGAAATGGTTCCTCCCAGATAGATTATAATACCTTCAATCAAAACTTAATTTTAGTTTAACTTAATAATTAAAGAAATGATGATAATTGAAGTTTTTATTTTTAAAGAAAGTGAAATTAACGAAATGAGGGAATGCGAGGCAATGGTTAATCTATAAAGTCATCTTCTGAAGAAGTATTCGTACCGATTTTGTATTCTTCCAGCTGTTTTTCAATAGCTTTTGTCTTTTTTTGTCCGATGCTTCCAGGAAGTTTCATCCGATGAGATCTGATCATGACACCGATGTTTTTGGTATCGGGAAATTTGATGTTAGAAAGTTCTGCCGTTTCGAGTTTAGGGGCGGTCTTTTTCTTGTGAGATTTCTTCTCGACTCTCGATTTCGTCTCCTCCTGTGCAGTTATGAGTTTGAAGAACTCTTGAGTTTTCTTGTCTCTTTCTTTTTTCCTCATTTCGATCTTTCTATACTCGGACTGAAGCATGTGCTCCTCTTCGACTTGTTCTTTCGTACGATTGTAAAGGCGTTGGAGTTGCTCCTTACGTTTCTTTCGTGTTCAGCGTCAAAAACGTACGTTTTCATTTCATCAGACAAACCAGAGCCTGTTTTTACCTAAAAACAAAAAATTTTAGCTACGATTTTCATTGTAATGGATAAAACTTATTCTGTTAAAAGAGTTTACTTTTGAAAGAGCAGAAACGCAAGAGTAATATCGTTCTTTAAGATCTTCAATTGATCGTTGTCTAAATTTGGTTCTGTCCCAACGGTCGTGCATAACAACGAATCTCAAATCGAACCGTTTGCATAAATCGAAAAGATGGTTGGTTTCATCTTTCGTCCAGTTTTCATTGGACAGATGGGAAGCATAATCAGCATCTGTATACGTCGGTACTTGGACTTCTTTGTTGAATTTTGCAAAAGGATAATCTTTTGGCTCATCGCTCGCTCTTCGCCAATGGTGAAAGACGGCGTTGTCGTTTCTCGCCGGATTCGTAAACGGCGTCCACCTCCAAGGTCGGACACTTTTCATACCCAATTTGGCCTTCGCGTTCTTATATCCCTGACCTAACAAAAAAAAATTAAAACTTCATCAATTGGACAAAATCTTACCAGTATCAGTTGGAAATAGCGGTGGTGCGTCTTTTTTGTCATTGTACAAAAGTGCAAAGACTTCTCTGGCCATCCCTTCAGGTCTTTTACTCAACTTGACTCCAGGGACGTTTTTCATTTTCGACTTTTTATCTACCCCAATGATCGACTCCTTCGAAAAGTCAGAACGCGAAGGTTCGATTTCCAAAATGTCTCTTATATCCGACATTTCGTTATCCTTAAAACTTAAAATTAATTTCTATAAAACATCCAAATTATATACTTACGCTAGAAAGTACTTCCTACAAGTAAGTTTTGAGTACTAAATAAGGAGGAACTATATAGATAAGAATTAAAATTAAGATAAGACTGAAAAAACAAAAATCAGTCACAAATAAAAGACTCAGTTGAAAGACATAAGTCAAAACATTCCAATTGAATCGGAGTCTGGAGTAGAAGGTAACGAATAAAAGATCATCTACTTGAGCAGCTCTCACGTCAATAAACTCCCCCAAATCAACGCAATTATCGCAAGAAGTATCTGCCGATTATTCAAAATTTACTTAAAAAGTAAGTTTAACGATTATATAATGGAATTTTCGCATTCATTATGCTCATTACGTGGTCTTTATAGTTAACCAAAAATTAAGTTGGCAAAACTGCTTAAATTTTTTTAATAGCTACTCAATAAAGATGACTTAATTTTCCTTTATATTTAAGGATGCAAAATTAATCTGAAATAATATGCGTATTAATTTGTTGCCAAGTCGTAATGAAAATAGTAAAAAAATTAAATTAAAAATTAAATTATCAGCTGTTTTCTTTTGTTGGTAAATGGTGTTTTGTCGAGCGCCGCCATGCTTGGTAACATTTTAGCTTAGGTTAAGTACATTTCATAAATTAATAATTTTACACAAAAAAAGGAGTAGAAGAGACTAGAAATAAAGAAACTGAATAAAGGTTGGTGGATATGAATTCTTATAAAGACGCGAATCGTCGTGTGTTGGCAATTCAGGCGAAGAAGAAGAGGCATAAACCTGGTAAAAGGAATAAGAAAACTGATGAAAACCGATGTACGACGCCGAAGGACAAAAATTTTTATAAATCGGATCCGAGTCCGTCGTCGTCGAACGAAAGCGGGGACGACGATCACATCACTGTTTACAACTCGAGCGACGAAGAGGAGCAGGAAAGTTCAAAAGATTACTGCAAAGGGGGGTATCATCCAGTGAAAATCGGCGACCTCTTTCTCTCCCGCTATCACGTCACAAGAAAACTGGGATGGGGTCATTTTTCTACAGTTTGGCTCTGCTGGGATCTCGTCGACAAACGCTTCGTCGCTTTGAAAGTCGTCAAAAGCGCTTCGCACTTCACGGAAACCGCCCTGGACGAGATTCAGCTTCTCAAAGTAGTCCGCGACAGCGACACACAGGACACCAAAAGGAACAAAGTTGTCCAACTGCTGAATGACTTTAAAATAAGTGGCGTCAACGGTACTCACGTCTGCATGGTGTTTGAAGTGCTCGGTCATAATCTTCTTAAGTTAATCATTAAAAGTAATTATAGTGGTATTCCGATACGCAACGTTAAATGTATCATACGTCAAGTTTTAGAAGGTCTCGATTACCTTCACACGAAATGTAAGATAATCCACACTGATATTAAACCTGAGAACGTCCTCTTATGTGTAAGCGAGTCTTACATACGAAAATTAGCATGCGAAGCAACTGAACTACATTCCGCTGGGTCAAAATTACCCATTTCTCTTCGCAGCACAGCTCCTAAGGAGTTCCAAGAAGTTGCTCCGAATGCCAAAATGTCTAAGAATAAGAAGAAAAAATTAAAAAGAAAAGCGAAAAGACATTCGGAACTTCTGAAGAAACAGATGCAGCAGATGGAAGAGATAGAAGAGCAGAAGAAAACGGAGAAAGAACTTATAGACGATGCTGATGAAGCCAACGATAATGTCGAATGCTATATAAAGAAGAAGAAGATGGTAGCGGAGAAGAAGACAGATTAAGTACCGGTGAAGATACTCAGTCATCCCCTCAGTCTTCAGAGAAGAAATATTTGGGTTCTGATGACACCGATCCGTCACGGTTTGAATGTGAAATGGATGTTAAAATAGCAGATTTAGGTAATGCATGCTGGGTTGATAAACATTTTACCGAAGATATTCAGACGCGGCAGTACCGCTCTTTGGAAGTTTTGTTAGGAGCAGGATATAACACGTCAGCAGATATATGGAGTACGGCATGTATGGCATTTGAGCTTGCCACAGGGGATTACCTATTTGAGCCTCATTCTGGCGATGGGTACACCCGAGACGAAGATCACCTTGCCCACATTATCGAGCTTCTCGGCGAAATACCCAAACGCATCATCAATTCCGGCAAACAGTCCAGGCAGTATTTCAACAAAAAGGGCGAACTAAGGCACATACCTTGGCTCAAACCGTGGAACTTGTACGACGTTCTCACCGACAAATACGTCTGGTCGGACGAAAGTGCTAAAAGTTTCGCCTCATTCTTACGACCGATGCTCGAATTCGACCCAGAAAAAAGAGCGACCGCCGCCGATTGCCTTCAGCATCCGTGGCTAAAATACTAAACAGACTCTTAAACAAAAAAAATCCACCCTTACTTTATTTGTTTTCTTCTTTCTTTGTTATAGTTTTGTTACATTTATTAAAAAAAAATTTTCTCTCAAAAGTTCTACTTATAAAGTGGTGTCTGTAGATAACTTAAAATTAGGGGCACAGTAAAAAGAATAAAATGTAGTTTTAATGTGATAAGCTGAATCTCTTTTATCAAAATACGATAAAAATAAGTACTGAGGTAAGATCATTTTTACCACATTATTCAAATTATCACAGTCAATATATTATGAACAAAAAATTTTAAAGTCTTTGTAGCATTTTTCCCTTATTTTGTGAAATAAAATTTTCCTCTGGAGATAAGCCATTTTAAAAATTCATCAGCCTTGATACCTATATTTCCAAGGTGATGTAATTTTTAGAATAAATCATTTGCTGTGTAGACATGAGTGTATGTGTACTGGGCGCCGGTGTAGTCGGTTTGACGACTGCTGTAGAATTACAGAAAATGGGACTTAAAGTGACCATTTTCGCCGACAAATTTGACCGAGAAACAACTTCGGACGGAGCCGCTGGAATATTCAGACCTGGCCACGGATTCTCCGCTCCCACTCCTCAACTCACCAAGTAAAGTTCACTTAATAATCGTTTAAAAATAATATTTTCGTTTTAGAGAATGGATCATCCAATCGTACGAACATTACATGAAGTTGCTGAATAAAAATTGCGGTGTGAAGGAGGTATCTGGTTATATTTTCTCCAGCACTGACCCTTCTCTTGTTGAGGTAAATGCGTTTTCTCTTACCAAAATCCATCATGTTTTATTAATTTTAGAATGAACTTCTTGAAGGATTGCTTCCTGAATACAGAAATGCGACAAAAGAAGAGCTTTCTTCTTCAGGATTTAAGTACGGGAAATATTTTAAAACTCTTGTCATCGAATGCCGCATTTATTTGCCATGGCTTAGAAAAACGTTTGTATTTTTGCCTTTGTTATTTCAAATATTATTAAAATTTGTTTTTAGATTTGAAGAAAACGGTGGTAAAATTATAAAAAAGCATGTCGATAAATTAGGCGATGAATTCAAAGAGTTTGCTGTGATAGTAAATTGTACCGGTTTGGGATCCATTCGGCTTTTTAATGATAAAAGCCTTGTACCGATCAGTGGACAAGTGATTAAGGTAAAAATTTTTCCCCTTGAATTGTAATTTAATCCTATTGCTTAAATTGGAGTAAGGGCCAAAATACTCCCCTTATCTCGCTGTAGCGTTTACTTAAATATTTCTGATCTTGCATTTATTTTTAGGTTGAAGCTCCATGGGTGGATAAATTCTACTATTTAGATTACGACACATATGTTGTACCTGGAATCAACCATGTAACTTTAGGAGGGTCAAGAAAATACGATTCGTGGAACACGTCTGTAAATAAATACACTTCCAACGAAATCTGGGAGAATTGTACAAAGTTGGTGCCGAGTCTGAAGGACGCCAAGGTGATCGAGGAATGGGTCGGGTTGAGGCCACATCGTGGTGGCGTCCGAGTCGAACAGGAATACATAAACGGATTGAAAATCGTCCACAATTACGGTCATGGCGGTTACGGCGTAACCACAGCTCCAGGCACATCGAAACACGCAGTAAATCTCGCCATACACTTTTTACGAAGCCAACTTTAAAGCCTCATTTTTTCGACTGAAATTCAGACACCATAAATCTTATTTATTTTTTATTTTTCATTGTAAATTTTTTTAAAATCACCAAAGCTAGTGTCTACTTATAGAACCATTAGGTTGTAGATTTAAGCGGCAGCTGTCGCTCAAACTTCCATATTTTTTTTGCGACTTAAGCTGCGATAGCGAACAATTTCATGCACTCATGCACGAGAATAAATTATCTTAAAAAAATTCCCAGTATTAGACGTAGCTTTAGGAAAAACACTTTTCCCCGTGTGTCACCCTTTGTATTCTTGGATTTTTTATGTTTTTACATAATGCAGTTTTATACAGTTTTGTTTCTAGCCGTCACCATCCTTGTTAAAATCATATTTACCCTACTAGACTTCAAGGACAATATTACAAGGTACGGCTGATATATATTTTTATGATAAAATATTCGCTTTGAGGATAGAGAATTTTTGACTAAAAAGCTTTTCCGTTAAGCGGGACCATGGTCGTTAAAAGATGGAAAAAAAAAACAAAATAGTCACTCCTTGTAAATATATTTAGATCAATAAAATATTCAAAGCAAAATAACAAAAACCTGCATTAAATTATAGCTGATTTAAGACTATTTGTACCTACAATGTATCATGTTGGAATTAAACTTGCAGAACGTTAAACAATTTTTTTTTTCAAAGTTATTGTAATACCCTCAATGTTAAGGTCTAGTCTTCCAGGCTTGGTAGAGGCAAACTGATGACCTTTATTAAGTTGTCTGTAGCCAGTGTTTTTTTTCCCACTTCTCATATTAACCTGATAGTAGGGAGAAATTAGGGCTATTCATGCCCAGTAGTGTGGCTTATGGGCGAAGACTTCCATTTTTTCTACCCCTAAAAAAATTTTGGGATGAGCCAAAGAGAGGGTTTGAATGAGAAAATTAGTGATTTTAAAATGTTTTTATTTGAGTATTAACCAAATCATAATTATTTCAGATTTTCAACACACAATTTTCAATACTTACATTTAGGAAACAAAAAAGGTTTTTTATTATAAATTTGGACAATATAATATAATACATCTTATTATTTAAAACCTTCCGTAAAAAAAAGAGATTACACATGAGATTGCGTAGAAAAAAAAAGACGTTGGTTTTATTTTCAGGATAAATTGACTAGTCTACAAAATAAAATTTAGGAATGTGAATTTAAAAATGGCATTGTCCAAAATTTGCATGAAATAAGTGGAGGCCGAGTGTAAAAACATTGACAGCTAGATTTTAAAGTCAATAATTTCAATGCCAAGCTAAAACAAAAGGAAAATTTTGTACACAATAGTCGAAAAATTAAAATTTGACAATTTATTTAGTCGCGAGATGCTCCGATTATGGTTAAAATGTAGAGGAATAAGTTGATGATGTCAAGGTAGAGGTTCAAAGCAGCGAAAATGTATTCTTCGGGCGAGATGGAATATTTGTGGGAGCCTCCCATCATCATTTGGGTGTCGTAAATGATGTAGATCGAGAAAAGTAGGGCGCCGAAACAGGCGTAGATCAAAGTTGCGACTTTACCGTTCCAGAACATCAAAACGATTCCGAAAACCATTAGGATGATGACTCCGGCGAAAAGAACTCCGCCCATCATCGTGAAGTCAATTTTCGTTTGGAAAGCGAACAAAGTGAGCGCCAGCGTTACTACTGTACAGATAGCGATTGCAAGCATAACTTCGCTTTTCTGGAAAGTCGCTACAGCGCATCCAAGCATAAACGACTCAGCTAAAGTGAAAAGGCTCAGAAAAACAAAATTCATCGGAGCTTTCCTCCTCACATCTCCACAACAAGCCATCGTTATCAAGCAAACAAACATCACCACTAATGAGATCCACCTACAAACAACATAAATTTTTATGAATTACCAAAATAAATACCTTACCATAACTCTGGATGTCTTTGGACAAATAATTTAGTTCCATCATGAAATGTAAAAAGGCTAATAAAAGCCAAGGTGACAGTAAGCTGAACAAATAGAATACTGTAGACTTTCCTGAAATCATAAAATTAGAAAAGTTGGCCACTTTAAATAAAATTTTACCTATGAAGCCTAGACGAATAGATTTGTCGTTGAACTCGAAACCATGTGCGCCCATATCTTGGCCGATTTCATTGCCGTAGTTGGCACCACCGTAATTTCCGCCACCCATGTCCGGTTTAAAAGCGGTAGGGGGATAAGTTGGGTAACCTTGGGGTTGAGGGTAGCCTGGTTGCTGTGGGTATCCTGCGCTTCCTGGAGGATAGCCTGACGGCTGTGGATAACCTGGTTGCTGTGGGTAACTTGGTTGAGCAAAACCGCCGTCGGGGAAAAAACCTGGAGGAGGAGGTTGACCTAAAAAAAACAAACTGTTTAAACAAAACAAAAAAACAGAACTAACTAGACAAAAACATGTGTTATCTTTAAAACACGGAGAAATAGCAAACAAGATTCACCTTGTCCATATGCAGGTCCTTGTTGCCAAGACATTTTCAGCGTTTAACTAAAATCATACGAAGCACACAAAAATTCTAATGAATAAATTGATTATTTAAATACAACAAAAAGACTATTGGTGCAAATGACCGAAAAACTTTTTAGTGCTGCTGTAGTAATCTAGTATGCGGACTACCATCTAATTTCTTTTTAGCTGTTTATAAATCAAAACCGTTTTCTTCGCTTTCAGTCTTAACAAAAATCAAAAATCAGGTGTTTAGTGCGTTTGCCTATAATAAGAGTCCTTGAGTTACAATTTTTTCAACTTTTTGCAGGACTTCACGGCTTTTTCTAGTGTTAAAAGCATAGGTAACTCATTTTTCTTTTGAAACGTTTTCTAGGATTTTGTCAGAATTTCATTATTGACAGGGAGGGCATAACAAGTAAAAGGAAGGCAAAAGTAATTGGTAGTCCGAATACAAGAGAAAGTTGAGTGGCACTATCTTTTTTTCCTCTCCCTTTACCATGGTTGCCACAAAAGATTGGCGCCTTATCAGTACTAGATAAACAATAATAATAAAAAGGAACTTAAGGAGGATGTTAAGAATGCATAAATAACTTTTGAAACGAACTGTAAACATTTTATCTAACAGGCAACCAAGGCTTAATTTTGATGACGTATGCATATTTATTTACAACCAACTGGCATTTTATAATAGATAACACAAGATTATCCAATCCCAATGAAAACTTAACTTGACGTATAATCAACAGATTGTTACGTAATATGTAATTAATAAAAAAAATAATCAAAACAAATGTTTCAAACATATCTAATTATTTAAAAAAATTTTCGGAAGTTGAGATCGATCAATGAACAATGATGAAATATAAAGTAAAATATCGAATCGTTCTAGAACGTTCTAGAAACCGATGTCCTCAAAATATAGATATACGATAGTCAAGTCGGGTTTATGAAAAAGATGGTTAGACTAATTTATTTACGTAAAATACGCAATTTGAAGTGCTAAATTTAAAACTTTAATAGGTTTAAGAAAAAAATAAAATGAAGGGGGCCTTACCAAATCGAAGTTTCGCTAGTTTTTCTTTTAATAAAAAAGTTTCGAGATTCTTCCAACGACTGTAGAGTATTAACAATTTTAACTGTCTGATTATTTGTGACGGTTACTTCTGACTCAATGAAAATATTTCACCACTAAGCACAATCTTTGAAGTTCTCTTGAAGTATGATGTCTGACTAATAGGCCAGTCTTGCCAATCGTTTGAAAGGAGCAGTGTTGTTTACACAATACTTTCCGATTTAGTATAATTTTTAGGAAAACGTTAAATATTTTGGAAAGAAACAAGCAAAAATTAGTTATATAACAAAATTAGGTGAATTTTTTATATTTACTGACTAAGTCAGCTGTTTTTTTTTCAATTAAATGAGGTAAAAAAACGGCCCCTCCGCTATTTTAGTGAAACGTTTTTGGGAATAATTGTTTTAATTCCTACAGAAATTTTGGCTCAGAAATTACTCTTGAACAATAAAAAAGATAGATTAGATTTTAAGATTTATTAATTTTTTTCGGTTTTAAGATTTTTTTCTCTTTTTTTCCTTCTTTAGATTTTGACGGGGAACGTTTGGTTGGTTTTGCTTTTGATGGTTTCTGGGTTTCTTTTTTCGAAGTCGATTTTCCAGTGGCGCTTTTCGACCTCGACTTGCTAGTAGGCCGTCCTTTGCTTTTCCGCCTCTCCGCGCTCTTGCTTGGTCCGGCGAGGCTTTTACGTTTTTTAGGAGATTTGCTTCCCCTCTTCTTCTTCGTTAGGGGACGCCCTCGTTTCGATTCTTCTTTCTTTCCGAGCACCTCTTTCTCCGGTTCCCTGAGAAATAAGCTTTATGTCAACAACTAGGTTTGAATTACCCGCCCTTAGGAAACTAATCCTTAGGAAACTGACCTTCTAAAGTTTTCGTAGGTGAAGAGCTGACAGGCTTCCTTTTGGCAAAAGTCTTCGCCGCAGTCGGCACACGAAATGTAACGCGTTTCAACCACCCCTGCTCTGTTTTTCATTTTTCTTTTGAAGCTCTCGTCCGTAATCTTCTTCTCTTTCTCCTGAGTCGCCAGCTCGAGTTTCCCCAATTCGACAAGCCTGCGCCCATTGAGAAAATTTTTATAACATCCTTTACATGCTGAGGCCTTGCCTCTATTTTTTCTGCAATGAATCTTTCAAAAATGCTTATCTACTATATTTTCATACCTTGAAAAATATTCAGTGTCGGTTTTACTTTTAGGCCTCAATGTCGTCAGCATGTTCCATTGTATGTTGACCGTGCAGAGGTCGCTGAGTTTGATCGAGCGCATTTCTTCAGGAACGGGGTCGGCGAACTGATAGCCTTGATCTTCAGCTCTTTTCTTCGACTTCTTCCTCCTCCCTCGACCCTCTTTTTCGTACATTTTAATATCATCCGGCCTTACCTGTGAAATTTTATTATTTAAGCCGTCATCAACAATCCAAACCTTTTCAGGCCTCATGCGGAATTCAGGAACTTTCTCCATTATCTTCTTGAACTCTTCGTTGCTATTGGCCGTCACTTTGGCCAAATCCAAAATCGGAGCGACCTCCTTCTTCTTTCCAATCAAATCGTCTAATTTCAACGCCATCTTAAACAAAAAAAATAAAAATTACAAAAGTCAAAATCTATCTTACCCTTCTCTCAATTATACGATTGACCGGCAAAACATTCAACCTTTTGACCGGCTTCGATTTTTTGACTAAAACCAAAGCTCGATTTATCATTTTTACAAACGATTTTACACTGAATATAATTTTAAACAAATAATTTAACCGAAAACGTTAATTGAAACTATAATTTTGCCTTTTTTAGCTAAAATGTTATAAACATATGAAATAAAAATTAATATAAAACATACCTTGTCTGCAGATGTTGACAGACTGGGTCAGGAGTTGTCTTGTTAGTTACGTTTGATCAATATTTAGGGGAGAAGTTAATCCTTTTATACAGGGTGTTTCCAGTTTAAGAAGTAAATAGGTCAAAACATCGCGTGGTTCCCCCATACAAGCATTTACTTCCACGTTTTTACAATTTTTCTTATTTAAAAATAAAATAAATTTCAATTTTAAAAATAAAGTTTTATTTTTAGTCTTTACTTTGTTTCTTTTCTGCAATATTTCTGAAATCCCAAAGCGCAGGACACGATTTTCGCAGATTGTTTACCAGGCGTGAGTCGCCTTGGCGACGGCGTACCTCGCCGAAAAAGCCAGTACGCGCCTAAATGCCGTCCAGAGCCACATCTCTGATTGAACTTAAAAAACGCCAATGGGAAAAAGAAAAAGGTGAGCAAATTACAATAATTAAAAATTAGTTTATTTATAGCTTAAAATTTATTAGCTTTATAAAATTTATTAAAAACTTAAATTCAAGTAAATTAGAAATTGATGATTGTTCAATGAATTTAGAACCTGAGGACCACCCAAGACTTTTTTTTCCACGTTTCCCTTAACTTTTGAAATTTTTGCCCCAGAAACTTTTGCGTCCCCCACTTAAATTTTCTTCCACTACAAAATATGATAACACGTGGTCTAAAGGTCCTCTTTCTGAAGGTCTTTTTTTATTGCTTATTTTAGTTACCTAAAAAATGATAAATTAATTTAAAAAAAAAGTTGAAAAATGTGCAAAATTTTTAAGAAATACTTAATTGCAAAATGTCGTGTCATTTATGTCATTGACCGAGGGAATGACGTTTTTTGGGGTATGTGGTAGGGGGCGGACAATCGAATGTCATTGTCCTTTTCTTTGCAAAGGGTCATAAACACCCTGGAAGTCAGAGGGAACATTTTTTTTCTAATTTTATTTACGCCAGTTGAGGACATGAATTACGGCGGAATCTGGAGGCACTTCAGCGACGCCGAGGAGCCAAAATACCGACCTTGTTTAAGGTGAGTGAACCTTTTAATTAAATATTCAACCCCGTTTCTTTTAAAATGAAAACACCGACCCAGAAACTACCCCGAAGAAAACTAGGACTTGTTTTGCATAAATAAACGCCCTCAGTGGGAAAATCGCGTGAGGAATCACTTTTAAAGAGAGCTCAGAACGAGATGGATCCTCAAAAACTTAAAATTAAACTAAAAGAAGTGCAATATCAAAGTTTTAAATTGTTAAATGAGGATTTCGATGGGTGAGTAAATACAAAAAATTGCAAAAATTGGGAACCCTTTGATTGCTAAAAATCTTGAGTTTGTCTGCGGTGCCGTCTGGACGTCCCAATTTTTCTCACAGCTTACTGCCTTCTGTAATTGCCTTGAAAACATCGAGGCCTCTTTTCCCTCTTTTTCGAAGTTTGCAAAAATGGCGAAGAATCTTAAGTTTTTGCTTAATGTGCTAAAGCCGAAGCATTTGTCCGATTTTCACATTTGCACCTAGTATGCTCTACGTGAGCCAAAATCAAAGGGAAGAAAGTTTGAAACATTTTTTTTCCTCTCTCCTAATAAACTTTACGTCTGGGCCAGCTCTCTTTCATCTCGGACAATGGTGTTTCCTTTTCTCTTCCAATTTGTTACTTGAAAATGAGAATAAAATTTTCAGCCATTTTTAAATTTGATTTTGTGTCTCCATTATTTAGGTTTTTTTTCTACCATGAAAATAATTTTCTTTGATAACTAATCTTGGTCATAATATCGAATTGACCTGGCCACCCTCACTTTCGGTCGATAAAAATGAGTCTTATATTTTTATTTCCTCAATTCTTGTGGGTCACGAGTTCACCGAACTCTTATCTCCACATCTTTTTTTTTCTTTCATGCACCGTCTCAAGTAGTAACGTTTTCGGTCAAATAGGAGTAGGTAAGTGTTAATAAAGGGTCAAAGAACTCTCCAGGAATATGATCGATTTCCTCCCACCTCTTTTATTTAAATCTACTTCCGGCTAGTTTCAGTTCTTACGCGGCCTTCCTCATGCGATGTTACCATGGATCGAGTGGGTTTCTCTTATTTATTAACTTTAAACGTATTCTAAATAAAAGAGATAGAAATTTTTTTCGACGATTTAATTATGAATGCATTTCTAAAAATTATTCTTTATTAAATTTAAATTTCAATCACCCCTCTGCACGAAATAAATTCTGTTTTTCATCACTTTTGCTTTGCTCATTGAAAATTAAAGCTTTTTGATTAATATGTAAATTAGCAGAAAACTCTACTGCAAAAAAAAAAAAAAAAAAAAAACATATATATATTAATAATTTTTCAGTGTAGGACCGTTTGGGCGGTTGAAGCTATGAAAATTCGATCTTTTAAGTGGTTTTTGGAAATGTGTCTTAAAGACTCCATGAGGCCAAAATGACCAGTGGTCATCCTCACTTTTTCGTGATTAAAGCCGCAATCTCCATAGGAGTCTCCATTATTCTAATTTTTTTCCCCGTCAGTCCTTCTAATTTCTACCTATTTCTTTTAGTTCTTTCGGGGCTTTAGAGTGCTTGTTATGCTGAATTCTATGAACTTGACTTGACCCTAAACTTGAATTTTTATTTTTCAATTTTAAAATTAATGGCTTCTTTGACAGACTCAATTTATTATGCATTGAACGCCAGATCGATTTGTTGAACAATGATAATGGAACTTCCATAATTATTTGAACAAAAAAGATTTTATTTCATTTTCTAATGATAGGTGTTATAAAAAAATTAAAGAGGAGAAAAAATTTTTTGGGCTAAAACGGTGGGAACTGTACAGAAATTCTGGCCGTTGGAAAAGTGGTTACGATGCTAAACCGGGCAGACCGGAATGCCTTGCGGAAGTGTAGGTCTGTCATCTGATCTTCATTTTTAAAAATTGTTTTCAGAGGTCAATTTAAGTCGAATTTGGACCTGAAATCATACGCAGAGGACTCACATTTTACACGGAAAAGGACGCCAAGTTTGCCGCCAATAAACTCAGGAAATTACGATGTAAAATACTAGATTGGCGTGTTACCCATAATAATACTCGAGTTTACAGACTTTACAAATCGTTCCGCCGGACGAAGGGGACACTTCGGGCTACGCAAGCGACTCCGCTGGAAACGAATATAACCTTGGAGAGGCTCGGAAAAAGACCCTGATCTGGCCACAGGCACATTATAGGTAAAAAAAGGGCAAATTAACCTCATCGACCACATATTTAATTAGATTATCTCACGCGATATTGCGGTCATTTCAAAACGCGATTTTCGATTTTTTTTTGCGCAGGAAGACACCAGAGACGTCGGAGAGGGCCAAATGGGGCGATAGAGGTGTCGGAATTGGACATTTGTGGACTCCAAGTCCTCATTTACCACAGGCAAATTTACCAGTCGTGGAACGTACAACTCCATCGTGGCTGAACAGAGGTTTCAAGTAAGTTGAGATGTTAAAAATTAAAAATAATTTTTCTTTTTAGTGAACCTCCGCAAGTTTTGGTCATAACTCACGACGATACGGAAAGTGTCCATATGTCCGAAATGTCCGATGAATATCAAAGAAGCTTCCTTAGAGGGCAGACGACACCTTCGGACCCGCAGGTAATTGCGGATCGCGAGAGGAGACGCCTGAAAGCCCTCGAACAGCATAACGCCATCAAGGAGCAAGTAGAAGAAAAAGAACGTAAAAGAAAAGAAGAGCAGGAACGTCTCGAAAGAGAAGAAAGAGAAGAAGAAATGCGTTTGAAAAGATATCAAGAAATCGAACTCCTTAGAATCGAAGAAGAAAAAAGAAAACAAAGAGAAAAAGCTGTAAGTTTTCATTTTTCTGTAACTTCATTTTATTGTTTTCTTTTATTCAGGAGAAAGAAGAAAGAATAGCAAAAGCGATGAAAGAAGCGTTGGAAATAGCTGAGAAAAGAGCCAAAGAAGAGAAAGCGGCCAGAAGGAAGCACGTAAGAAGGGAAAGCCCAATAAACGACAAAAAAGAAGAAAGTGAGGAAAAAGAAGAAAATTATGAAAAGGAAAAAGAGATGGAAAAAAGCGATTCAGGTATTGAATCTAGCGCTGCCGACGATGAGAGTGAAGAAATCGAAAAAGAAGCCACAGAAGTGACCTTGACAGAAATTTCAACACCAGAAGAAACCGAGCCAATCGTGGAGACCCTTCAAGAAGTAGCTGTTCCTCAAGAAGTAGCAGTTCCTCAAGAACCGATCCAGGAACCGGAGATGACGGAAATGAAAGAGATTACGGTGGCCGTAAGCGAAATACGTATCGAAACAGAAGAAATCGACGCTTCTCGTCTCTGCGTTCTTCCTTCTCCCGGCCGGATTTTAACTCCCTCAATTTTTAGAGGGACTTCCTTCAAAGATAAATCTACACAAACAGACTCCAAGTAAATAAAATGAAAAAAGTTTATTTTAAATTAACCTTTTTTTAGAACTCGGCAAGGAAGAAGTAAGTCGATAAGGATGGAAGATCGTCCGAAATGGGGCGTAAATCGTCCAACCGTGCGTTACATAAAAGCGAGCGATCGTGACCCGTACAGGAAGGCGGCATCCTTTCGCCAAAACGACTCAAGGTAATACCATTAAAAGTGAATAAAATGAAACATCAAATTTTCAGATCCCCTTCTCCATTAAATAACTCAAAAACATCATTTTTAAGCTACGAACAAAGCGGTAACTCTTCATCAGGTAAATTTTTTTTTCCTACAAAATGGAAAAGTACAAACAATTTTTTTAAGGGTCCTCCAGTAGCATTCATAAATTAAAAACATCCAGAGGCGTCGGAACGCCGAGGACGGTCCACGTCCTGCCGAATACTGGAATCATAAAAAAGTCTTCAGCCGGAAAAAGATATCTTTCCATCAAAAGTAAGTTAAGAAAATAAATATTTAAACTAATGATTTAATTAAAAACGTTGCAGATAGCGGGAAAATAAATAGATCCGGTTCCGCGCGAAAAAGACCAGAATTATCCGATATTTTAACGGTGAAAGAAGTTCTGGAGCAAATCTCAGCTTTAAAAAAAGTAATTATAAATTCAAAGAGTTTCTAGGATTAGAAGTGAAGTGGTTAGGACTTTCGAGTGGCAGACTTTGACTCTTGTTTTAGCTTAGAAATGGCGTCTTTACGAAACATTCTTGAGGGTGGGAGTAACCTTGAAGATTTTACCTTGCGATTAATTCTAAAACTTTTAAACAAATTTGATAAAAACTTAATTTTTGAACAATGGAGAATTTTCGAGATTTTCCTGGGAGGAGTAGCAAAGCTTAACTCAAATTATATTATAGGGCGTAAAATTGAAGTTAGATGTAGGAAGAGCCCAGAAATTATGCTTATTGTCGACTAAGCCGTGAAAAAAGCGCAAAAACATAGGGCTAATTGCTAAAAAGTGCTAAAGATATATTTTAGCGATTTTTTAGTCAATTATATTTTACGTTTTAGTGATTTTTAACTAGACGGTTATTTCAAATATTTTTTTCTTTTCAGGGTTTAATTATGAAAAAACAAGAATGGGCTGTCACCAGAAGTCCAACGCCATTTTCCGAAGTTTCTTCCGTGTCATAAACAAGAGAGAGAGAAAAAAATTGTTTTTGCACAGTTTTTATTTTAAATGTTTGTAGAATAATAGATTTTTAATAAATTTGTTTTAAAAGCGTTTTTTAATCTTTTAATCAAGGCTAATCGATTATGGCTTTTAATGAAATCAATTAGAACATTTAGGTTACTAAAATTTTTGGGCATTTACCAAGATGAAACAAATCGACTACCTGCTATTTGTTCTTAAAATTTCTGGAAATTTTCCTTTTAAAAAAAGATTTATTCTGTCTCGTCCTTTATTGGTAATTAATGTAATATTGAATATTATTTTTCTCATAAATGCTATTTTCTATCGGTTCCTTTTTTATGAAGACCGAATCTCTAATTCTTATCTTCATAACACTATTATCCAAAATTCAAATTTTTACAATTCGGTTGCCATGATATTTTTCAATATTTACAGCGTTATTCTGAAGTTGAAAAATGCATCGTTTTGAAAAAAATTTTGACTGCGAAATTGATTATTTAAAATCAAAATGTTTATTGGCGAGTATTCTGATCCCTTTTTTTATGATCGGCCTACGCATTTGGTCTGTTTTTCGGGACGAAAATTATATCCTGGTAGACACGCTGTCAAAATCATTTCTTATATTCAAACTTTCATTTTTGATCATTGAGACAGTCCTCGTTCTTGAAATCCTTTCGTCAAAAATTGAAAATTACAAAAAAAACCTTAACAATTCGAGTTTTGCTTCTATGAACGAGATTTTTCTCCAAACAAAATACATCGATAAAATATATTTTCGAGCTTTATTGCCGATCTTTCCGTACTCGATGGTGTGCAATATCAGAAGTGGGATGTCTCTTTATTATTGGGAGGAGTACGGTACAGAACAGGTTCTCAGACACGTTTTATATATGGTCAGTGTTCACGCTTCGCTTATCGTATTGGCAAGTTCTGCAACTTCGGCAAATGAAAAGGTTTTGAATTTTAAAATTGCTTATTTTTAAAACTATTTTTTAGATTCAAGAGTTCAACTTGAAACTAAGAAAGATGATTTTACGAGATAAAACAGGAGAAATATGGCTTAACGTAAGTATGCCAGTGTATCTTTTAAAATAACAAAAACTTACTTTTTAAAGGAAAAACTGAAACTACATTTATCATACAAAAGAAACTCCAGAATTGTGTTCTCCGCCTGGCGATTTTTTGAATTTGATTTCACAACCGTGCACTCGGTAAGTTTGAGGGAAAAAAACAATTATTTTTAAAATAATTTTATTGTCAGATTATATCGACATCAGTGACTTACATCATAATAATATTGCAGTTCGGAAATATTAAAAGTGACGTTTCTTTATTTGATTTGTAGCTATCAACAACATATATTACTAAATATAACTATAATTTAAAGAAACAAGTTGAATTTTTTTTATCAATAATGTTCACATAAGTTTTCTTTCCTCTCTCACAGAATACGCTGGAGTCAAACTTTTCAAACGTTTTTAGATCGACATTTGATTAGCTATTTACGGCTGTTAAGTCCCTAATTCGAAGACTTGTAAATTTTAAGTTAAATTTACTGTAAATCAAGTATAAAAAGTCCTTTGTTGAAGTTTCTGTGTCACAGAGTGGCCACCCTGTGGAACTGTATGAAGTTTATGAAGTTCCGGAAATTATTTCCATATAAAAAAATCTGCACAGCCGGGGATTGAACCTTAGATTCATAGTGAGAGGCTTAAAACCAAATTTTTCGAATTTTAATTGGAACGATTAAGGGTAAAATTTCGTCCTTTGATTATTCTAGTTGGGATATTAATTCGAAATTGCCTTTAAAGTGGCCTCTCAACTTGAAAAAAACTTTTGTATTGCTTTTTTTAATTTTAAAATTTTTGTTCGAATGAAATTTAATAGTGTTGATTGTCGATATCTTTAATCTGTTTTATTGGTTTTTGTGTACAGAATTTGATATACCTCATGTATTGAAACCGGGCCAAAAAGTGGGGAGGGGTGGTTGTCCCACGTGTATAAAAAATGAAAAGAGCAATGATAACCGAGGTGTAAAGGTTGAGCGCGGTTGGGTCGTAAGGGGACGGGGAAGTTGTACGACTCGTAGGCGGGAGGAGCCACTTTTATAAACCTACCCGGATGTATTATTCATGGAGAGAGAGGATCTGGCCCAATCAGCAGGTCCCTGTCCCTACTAAGGAATCCATTGAGTCACAAATTTTCACCACTTTATCCTTTGTTATGCGTATGGTATTTGTTTGACATAAAAATCCCATATTAAACTTTTATCGCACCCTTGAATTATGTACCAACTCGGATTTCTTTCATTTTAATCTTCAAGAATTTTTTGGGGCTATCATAAATAGGCTGGCTTTTTAATAAATTCTGTCGTTCATAATATAATTAAAAAAACGACAAAATTTAATCTTAATAGCATAATATATTTAATAAAATACTACTTACGAAACTTCTCTATCGAGGGATAAGATGATTTTCTAAAAGGGGTCCGAAAGGCTTTAATTCATTAAAGGGGAGAGGTCTAAAACCGCTTTTCTAACTTTCCCGAATTACCTCAAGAGGTTTTTAATCGAATTTTAAACTCGGAACGAACTAAATTATTATTATTTATTAATATTGTTTATACGATATTGGTTTTTCCTGGTAACTTTACCGATAGCAGTAATCCGATTGGAGATTAATTAAAAACTAAATTATAATTTAGTTTATAATTTTGAAAAAAAAAAAAAAAGTGGAGCTGGATCTTCAGGCAAATTTAAAGAAAATCCATTTGAGAAATTTTTTTAATTGACCAAAAAGGTCCCCTATCCCCTGAAATCCGATAAAAGAGGATCTCATGGTATTAAGATCTAAGAAAACAAGGAAAAACGGTAAAATAAGAGTTTTTGGTTCAAAAAATTAATTGAGGAAAGAAAAAAGTGATAATGGGACTGCCTTATTCAAACGGAACGGTCAAAAATCTGCTTATAATTAAAAAATGTGAAATGTGGAAAATCCGGTCTTTGTGGCCGGAAAATCGATGAAAACGAACAAAAATATGGAAAAATGGGGAATGGCGGGCTCAAACTGAGGAAATCGCCCTCAAAATTATTAAATTATTAAACGGTGTTTAAAATTCCTAAAAAAGGTTGTTTCTTGACCTATAAAACTGAGGAAAATGTCTTTTAATCCTGTAGAAAGGGGTCTCTTAACATGGTAAAACGGGGATTTTTTGAAAAAATCACCGGTTACTGGAAAAATCGTGGAAAATGTCCAAAAGTAAGGCAGATTCATTAATCTTAATTTAGTACCATTTTATAAAACTGAGAAATTGAACTGTCAATTTAAATCTTATATGATTTTCTGAAGATTCACGCCTTTTATCTACGATTCGTTTTCTGTCAAAGTTAGTAATTTGGACAGACAGATCTCTTCCCTTCTTCGTGTCGGATCTGTTCCTTCATCACCCGTTTCTCTTCTTCCCTAATGTAAGTTAGATTCGATTAAACTTCCTCTCCACCTTTTCGCCCCCGCACTTCTTCCGCTTGTCTTATTGTCAAATCTTGTCACCCTAAAATTGGATTTCGGGCATTTTTTTTTCCCTATGACGGAATTGTTTTTGTTTAGTACCTAAAGAAATAATCGAAAAATTTGATTAGTTTGATAATCAAGTGAGGATATAAAAGAGGAATTTTACGCATTTTGGGTTCTTAGAATTGCAATTTTTGAATGGTGGATGGGAAGAAATTTGCGGTTGAAGGCGTTTAGTGAGCGTATAAAATGGCGGGACAGCTGCTCCGACCTTCCTGGAAGGCATCAATCACGGAACATGGCACTGACAGGGTCCTAACAATATTAGGAAAAAGGAGAAAAAGGAGACATTTCAAAAAATAAAATTTTTTCCGCTGTTACGAATAAAAAAAAATTCTCCGTAGATAAGATTTTTTTTTGGCTACTGGAGACAATTTGAAAACCCGTGGATTCATCTTTTTTTTATTTAACTTTTTACAGCTCGTTCTAAAACTGTAATATATTGTTAAAGCCCTCATTAGGTCTGAAATTACTCAATTACGTTTCTTTCGGCAAGTAAAAAAAAAAACTATTACTCCTTTTATTATTGTATTTTCCCTTTGTTTCACAAAGAGGAAACTAGAAAGGGGGCCCAAGTTTCAAGTTTCAGAATATGCAAGTCCCGCACGTCCCTTGTAATACGGTTAAGGGCCGAGATTAAACAAGACACTTTAGTGAACAGGCCTGGCTAAAAAAATTCAATAAAACAAAGTTTTATTCTTTTTCCTTTTTTTACCTTCTCTTGGCAGACAAAAAGGGTTCGTGAGGTGAATGAATCTAAATGTATTTTCTGGAAGCTTCTGTGCCGAGTTCCCACTATCTATGCTAAAATAATCCTCACTAAAAGACGGAAAAAGGGCAATCAATTTTATGGTTGAACATATGGAGAGTGTAGAGAATGAACTGTTTAATTCATTAGCAGATGCGGAAAATTATGGTGGAGTTTCCCTGGATTTTTCGGTCTAGGATATCCTTTCACCAAATTTTCCTCAGTTTTCCCTCCCGTCGGGATAACCCACATTTTTTCTCCAATGGACGTTTTCCTTGATCTCTGGTTCTTCTGGACTACAAAAACTCATTTCACAAGATCTCTGTTTTCTAGCCAAGAAAACACCTATTTTTTGGTCTTTCCCCTCGATATTTTGCCTAAGATAAATACCCCAATTTATGGAGTTTTCCTCCGTTTATGACCGAAAAACACCATTGTTTAAATTTTTGGGTGTTTTTCTCGATCTCATTATCAAAAATCCCCTATTTTATTGGATTTTTGGCGTTTTTCTGTGTGTTTGGCCAATCAGAAACCCCAATTCCGAGTCACACGTTTAAAATTCATGAATGCTTTCGTTAGACAAAAACTTTTCCTACATCTTCCTAAGCAGACAGGATGACCAATTTTATTGCAACCAAATAAATTCCAGACCTGCCAACAACCTTTTGGCCGAATCCCATTTTACCGAAGTTTTAGGATTACGATCAATTTTTTTTGGCATGGGAGTATCAATTTTCTGAATTTTTCCTGCTTTTGGCAACCCCTAAAAGATTTCTGTTTCTCCTCGATTTTTCAGCCAAGGGAAACCCTTTTTATCCGAAAATGTCAGCCTTTCTCTCCTGGTCAATTTGAGTAATCTTTATCGGTCTTCGGCGCCGGGCAGGTCTGGAATTTATTTCGTTGCAATAAAATTGGTCATCCTGTCTGCTTAGGAAGATGTAGGAAGAGTTTTGTCTAACGAAAGCATTCATGAATTTTAAACGTGTTAAAATCGGGGAAAAAGTCAAAAACATGATTTTTTTTTCGAGAGGGGGGAAAAATACAAAGAAGACTCGTTATGAGAAAGGGCCTAATGACCCTCAGCTAAGTATACTAGTTACGGACCTTATGCTAAAAGCGCGTATTTTAAGCCTTTATTCTTTCCCCTTTCACTTAATCCTTTATAAAGTTTCGCCTAATTTCTGTTTTTCAAAATACCATAAAAACTCGGCTTAAATAAGCTTTTTCAATAATAAATCAATGCCTTTGGAAATTCTTGCGTTTTTGTAACAAAAAAAAGGATAAACCTTATCAAGGTTACAAGATTTTTGTGTTTTTGATGTTTTCCTATAGTTCGTTTTATGATAAAATAAATCCTCATCTCAAGATAGCTCCGGCTACTAAAGTTTATTCAAATTGGTAAGTTTATATCTCCCTAGGGCAACACTAAGAGGAATGTGATCCGAACCCCTTCCCCCACCTCTTTTTGCCTTTAGTCTTTGTGTATTCGCAAAGTAAAATCCGACGGGGGGCACATTACCCTAAAAGATCCGAGGAAACCTTATCGTCAAAAGAGAATTCCCTCCCCACTTCCCGACCGAGAATTCTTTATACACTAAAATTCCCATTTTGATTTGAAAGGTTCGCTCCATTTTTTAATAATTTAGGTTCGAAACTTTCGAAAGCTCGTTTGTTCTGGGTGTTTAGAGGCGTCTAATTGGCCTAGAAGTTCAAACAGGGTGATTATCTCTTGTATATCGGATAGTAGGGTTCCCCAGAAGGGATGAAACTTTACCCGAAACTTACAAAACATAAGGTTTCCATTTAAAACTTCCGTCAATTTTTTCGTCATTTACATATAAAATGCATCAATTGTACAACACTGGTTCATTTTAACTTGTCAATAATTAATTAGGTCAAATAGCATCATCAACTAATTAAAACCTGGGCTGTCCTGCGGCGTATTTTTCTGGGAATGTATCGACGTTTGTGTTAACTAGCGGACGGCGAGGTTTTCCCTCCACCGGGGCTTTTTTTTAGTAGTTCCCGGAAACTCTCTACAACGGATTTTGTGGCGAAAAAACGCTGGGAATCAATTATAAATCCTTAAAAAGGTAATTTTTCGGTCCAGCGAACGAGGAAAAATCCGGAAAATGATAAACATGGTTTTCTTGATCAAAAACGAGAAAACTGGTGAAAGGGGCTGGAGGATTGAGAAAATTGGCTGAAATCTGGGAAAAAAGAGGTTTTATTTGTCAAAAAGCTGAGGGAAACTTACAATATTAAAAAGAGAGTATTTTCAGTTCGATGGAGGTAGGGAAAGCCCAAAAATCAGTTTCACAATCTATTTTCTCCCCTTCTTTTCTGTTTAAGGGGATGAGAATTAAAATTTTGGCTGTCCAGCTCTTTAGCTCAATCCTTCTGGGAGTTATGATTTTGTTTTCCTTAATAGGGAGCCCAAGTGTTTTTCCTTTTCAATAGGTAAAAAAAAAAATCTTTTTTACCGGATTTTAGGCCACGATGCTCCGTTTTTAAACTGATTTTCAGGATTTTACCTAGATATTTACTAGGAGAAACCAAAATTTTACCACATTTTGCAGGTTTTATTCTATCTTTTGGCAAAAAAAAAACCTCTTTCAACAAAATTTACGGAGTTTCCTCCTTCATTTTGGCCAATAAACATTTTTTCGGAACACATTTTTAGGAGGTTTCTTTTAACCCAACTTTTAGAAAGTTTTTTTTTTTTTTTTTTAGTTTTTCTGGAATAAACATTCCTTTTGAAAAACCGTGTTGTACTTGAGTACGTTAACATTTTGATTTTCCGATCAAAAGGGTCTGGAAGATGTGGAATCAGCGTTTTTTAGATAAAATCAGTTCATGTATTCTTTAGTCCGATTTTCACCAAACACTTTTATTATCGAATCCTATGTCGGGAGCCATAGACCATCCGGATATTTTTTTTCTGATATCAATTATATTGGGATAAGAAAAAAAGAAGAAATAACGTCTCTTTTGTCAAAAGTTGTCGTGAAAGGTCCTTTTGTGATAGGTTCCTTGACAAGAGGACGGTCCAGCGAGAAAAGCCTGAGGAGCTTTTGTACAATCAAACAACCTTTATTCTCTGCAAGTGACGTAAAGATCAAAAAGGGGAGGAGTCCATTGTGTTAGCGATGTTTATAAAAAAGGATATGCATTACTTGATTACATATAATCGATGTAAATAAATGTGAATATGGGCTTAAAAAAATATTATAAGAGTAAAATTTTCTTTTAAATGGCCCTTTAATTTAAAGTTCAATAATGTCCATTTTCTGCGTGGGAAAAAAAACTCTGTGCCCACTCACGATATGATTAAAACCTCGGACGTTGAGTATGGCGAGGGGTGGGAAAAACAAAAGCCGGATTAGAATTGTTCGGCGCCCAATAAACCCCTGACATTTACGATGGTCGGGTTTATAAAGGGACGCCCTCTATTCAGATGCGAATAGACAAATCAAAAACGCATTGTCTTTAAAAGAGTTACGGTATTTTATTTATTTTTTCTAGGATGTAATTTATTGGCTCATCAAAAGTATCCATTTAGAGCGTTTTTAACCTTTTTTTATTTTATTTTTACAACACTGCTAAAAAAAAAAAAATTAAAGGACCAAAAATCGCATAATTTTTAAAATGGCGTATCTCCCTTAACATTCAATTAATTTTACTTTTACTGCCACCGCAGGTTAGGTGAAAAGCTTACGTTTTAAGAACCTAAGTAAAAAAATTACAAGTCACAACCCCTGCGGCTCTCCTTAGAAAAAAAAGTGATCATTAATTTAATCGTTTTTCTGAGAATGTTCCAGGGCTCAGGAAAACCGCAGATGAAAATTTTAAAATTCTATCCAGATCTAAAGAAAAGTGAGATTGAAAGATTTTCATGCTTTTTTTTAAGAAAAAAAATTTGTGCCGTTGAGTTATTAAGATAAAGCTGTTTTAAAATAATACGAACTTTAGGGTGACAATGACCCTTTAATTTTGTTGAGCAGTATATTTTTTATTGAGGCTTTTTATTTATTTTCGAATATTTCCAGTTTATAATAATCTCGAGTTTGTAGGTCTCGTTTATGGGGAGGTTAAAACGGGAATAACGTCAACGGGAACCGTCTCCGCCCTTATTTACCGTTTCAGTTATCAACCGCGCTTGTTTCTGTTAAAAGCCTTCCCGCGAAAAACCCCTCGCCCTTTTAAGATCAAGAAATTTAATTAAGGTATAAACTGTCCGTTTTAAAACAAACGCCCTTTTCCATGAAGCACCTTTCTTAATAGGCTTTAAAACAGCCTTTTTGATTTAATTATTTGAGCGGAGTTAATTTCAAAACGTTAAAATCAGAATTTTGTCAACACTTTTCACTGGTTGACATCTTTGGGTTTCCTAGACCAGAAAATCGAGGAAAACGGATGTTTAACAAAAAAGATGGTTAACGCCCACACACCTGAATAAACGGAAACTTGATAAAAGAGTATTTCTAGACCTAAAAATAGAGGAAAACGACTCTTTATCGATACGGCTCTATTTGAGCAAAGAGGTCCTGTTTAAGTCGACCAATGGGTAAAAAAGGATCTAAACTATGAGAATGACCTCGGTAGATATAAAAGCTGAATTGTATATATGTATAATATGGTGGAGAAATGAAAGGGATAATGAGGAATTTTGAAATTG
This sequence comes from Orius insidiosus, assembly GCA_014119065.1. Lineage (NCBI taxonomy): Eukaryota > Metazoa > Arthropoda > Insecta > Hemiptera > Anthocoridae > Orius > Orius insidiosus. The sequence goes on along the minus strand of JACGAQ010001177.1, from coordinate 20,719 downwards.
GAGATATTTTGTGATATGAGTGTTAAATGACATTCGATTATCATGTTTGGATGTGCCTTAATTCGATTGCCATTCGATGGACTCTGTAGCTCTTTTAACAAAGCCCCATTGTTAAAGGACAGCCCTAATGATATTGTCCGCCGCTGTACTTGATTGTTTCGTCTTCCTCCGACATTACATGGGCCAAGTAACCACTTCCACAAGCATAATTTTCGACTTAATAAACACAACAGGTGTTTACAACAATAAAGGCCTCAGCGAGGGAGATATAAACTTTTAAACAGCAATTATGAGCAAGTTTCGTCCAGATTAAAAAGTATAAATCAAAATTTTTTTTCGCGTCCCCTTTATTTTGTGAGTCAATATCGAGAGCCGTTTGGTTTTTATGGTTTTTAGTAAATGTTCGCGTTTCGTTCATTCATCACGGAGTGTAACCAATAAATCAAACGTGTGACACAACTCGAAACCTTCTCCCGTCGGAATGCCACTCAGGTTTTCTTCTTGTCAACCTGAAACCCTTTTATGTCAATCATTTTTTTTATTGAAAAACAAAAATAACAAATTCATTGTTTGAAGAATCATGAAAAAAATTTCTTTTGTCGATTTTGTGGCCGAAAGATTGGCCACCTCCGCCCCTTCCCCGAAATTTATACAAGTATAAAAAGGAACCAAAAAGGCCGTAAATTAATTAATTTTTAATAATTAGAAAAAATCTTTGAAATTGAATTTCTTTGAAACTTTTTGATTCCGGATTTTATCTTTGAGGAATAGTTTCAGAACTTTAAACCCCCTGTCAACACCTCCTTGAAATTAATTTACACTCAAAGGCTTATCGAAATTCAATTATTGTTTGTAAAGTTCAATAATTAAAATTGAAAAAAAAAGAAAAAATTCTCCTTTCCATGGTTTTTATGCACGCATGCTCTTTTAAGCCGAAAATCGCTCGCGGGGGGGTCGGAGGGTCGGATGCCGGGGATGGAAACCTACTCCAGCCTCAGTTGTTCCAGTGCTCTCTCTTTGCCAACACGATGTTACACCCAAAAACCCTTTAAAAAGTCCCAAAAAATTCGACGAAAATAATTTAAGAAAAAAATTTTTTTTTTCTATTTACGGTAAGATTCTCAATTATTCTCTTTCAATTAAAATTTTCTAAAAAAATATTTTTTTAATTAAAAAATGGAAAGAGGGATTTGCATCCATTATTTTAAGCCCCAGCCTTAAAACATCCTCCTTCCCTCTTTTGCCTAGAAAGCTCGACAAGAAAATTAATCCTTTTTAATTCATCTTATCTTTAATAATGTAAGATTATTTTAAATGAATCTTTTGAACCTTTTCTCAAGGGATGAAATGAACCCTTAAGTACCTAAAACTTAGCCTAAAAAAATTATTGTTTAAATTATAAATAAGTGGCCTTAATAATAAATACATAATAATTATTTCAATTGAATTGGGAGGGGAAGAATCCCTGAGTTCTAAAGTTAAAAGAGGAAAAAATGTCGAATTAAAATATCAAGGTTTTTCTGGCATTTTTTAATATGAAATATTAAAAACAATACTTAGAAAAAATACGGATGGATAATAATAACGAAGAAATAAATTATTTTTTAATTAAAAGGCCCTTGATGAAAGTAAGTAACATAATAGCCATTTTAAAGGTACAAAAAAAACCACAGGGGGTAATACGATCTAAAGATTTATGCGTATAAAAAAAAGAAAAAAAATGATGATGTGGTAAATTTGTTAAAAATTTTCTTTTCCACTTTAGATTTAACAAATGGAATAAAAAATGACTTGAGTTTTAATTCAAAATTTTAAGGCGATGCTGCAGTTGTCTCTGAAGTCGTTACCGCCTCATTAGCCCTTAAACCAGACGTTTAAGAAGGTTTTATTAACTGGAAAGTCCATTAGACCGTAAATGTCAAGGCCTATGATATTAATGGGTTGAGGGCAGTTGGGTGGATAGAGCGCGGAGGGGTACCATGGAGTTTACGGGGGTCGAACTTTTAGAAAACCTAGACCACAAAACCAAGGGTTCTATTTTGAATTTTACCTTACCTAAATCATTATTTTCAAGAATGGTAAGGAGATTATGGGGGATAATTGGGTAGGAATTGGTCAAAAACGGTATTTTTTCATCCGCTTTTATTGGATCTCGTTCTTTTTTTTACCTCTGGGCTGTGATTCCTGGAATTATTGTAAGGATTTCGACTTCCCCCTCCGATAAACGGTCCAGATGAAATATTCATCTCGATATCGTACGTGTCGGCCGTCGATTTGGGATATCTCGTCCATTTTTCGCTTACACACAATTCTAGATTTGTTTTAACATGCTCGTAAAATAAAAATAGATCTCCTGGATAAATTCCAATTTTAGGTTTGAAATAATATAAAGTGTGAAAAACCATGAAAACCCCGATAATTGAGGTGAAAATGGTTTGCTATCTATCGATTTGGATGTTGGACGGGTCAATGACGTATTTACGAATTTTCCTGGAAGGGGTAGCGAAGGCTCAGCCAGCACCGCTTTCGAACAGGATAGCCAATTTTGAGCGACCAAAATTATTTTTATACTCAGAAATATTCGGTCGAAATCGGTTTTCTAGGCTAATTGCTTGGACATTTCCTGTTAAAAGGTGTTGATGAAATCTAAGAATCTTGGCCAATAGAGCAGGAACAAAAGTCAGGAAGCAGCACAATAGATTCTTTAGGATTTAAGTGAGCAGGGGCTATTAAGTCAGCACCACCCTCTGATAAAAAAAAAAAAAAAAAAAAACAGAAGGTCGAAAACCCAACAGCAACCCTAAAAAATCGTGTAGAAAGGGTTTCCTAGGTTTTGAAAACGAGAAAAACGCCAGAGCTCACCTCCCTTTTCTAGGGATAACCTGAGCCAACAGACTACGAAATTCAACTGCCGCCACGTTCTTTTTGTAAGTCACGCATTCTTAAGATTTGAATTCTGACATTCACGAAAGGGGGAAAAATAGAGTCTAATAAACACATTCCATAATCGTATTTCACATCCCATTCAATCTCAAAATATACGTGATCGGTTAGAAGAGAAAAAACGGAAATTTCATAGTCAGATTTACGTTCAAACCCACCTCATTTACCGGGAACCATTTTGGTATGGAGCCGATCCAATTTTCGACCCAATTTTCACTCTTCTCCCTCAGGTGGTTGTCATAATGGAGTTATCGAGATTGCCATTAACTACTCTAATTTTTTGCCTACATTTTTTAATATTCAAAGGCTAATTAAAAACGATTTCTGTCAATGGACCACGTAATTTAATTAGTTTTTAACCGTGTGGAAAATCAAAGATCCGTCCGAACTCCTCGGGGGTTAAAAAAAAAGAGTTCCTTTTTTTAAAGGAAAAGAGCCGTCCTTTTTCTGCCTTTTTAAAAGGGACAATGACACCCAATTTTCCGTCTCAAGGAGTAATTAATATTTATTGCCTTGACTTAATTGTACATTTTATTTCAACCCCCTTCTAACCTTTTTTTTTATTTTCAAATGCTTTCTTCAAAGACAAACTTCGAACTTTTAAGCTGAAATTACGTTTGAAGGATTTACCTTGTTAATTAATTGAAAATAAGTTTTATTGATTTAATATTGAAATGAAAATAATTTAAAAGGATATCAATTCTAAAAATCGTAGCAAACAGAGATTTAAATTGAAAAATGCCCATGCGGTAGCAAGGTAAGGACTAAAAGGTAGATTTCTTTTCTTTCGTCGTAAAATTTTTTTTTCTTTCTCCTTCTCTTTATTCTATAAGGTTTTAAGATTACTACTTCCATTCCAGAAATCCAAAAACCCCTTTTGATCGGATTTTCGGGCGTTTTTTTATTGTTTCTTGGCTAAAAAAACTAAGTTTTTTTTTTTTTTTTTTTTTTTTCCCCTTCAAGTTTTTGCTTTTCTCCCATCTTTTGACAGGAAAAACCCTATAAACCAATTTTTTGGCAGTTTCCTCCTTCCTAAGGTCATTTTTCTTCCGTTTTTCAATCCAAAAAAGCACTACATATTTTCATATCTATCCGGCGTTTGAATATTCCTTTGAGCTTTAAATCCCCATTTATAAAACGAGATAAATTCCTCGTACAAAGATAATCAGGGAGATTTAGGAATTTCGTTCCAATACTGACTGATGTAGCAGGGAAAAAGCAATTTTGGTGATTGCGAATTTCGGACTGAAATTATGCACTAATTAATACGAAAAAGATAAAAGTGGATAAAAGGACGGAAGAAAAGAGAATTTTACGATTCTAAAGATAAATTCTATTCAGAAATAAAGCCATAATTTTCATCTTTTTTTTTCTACTCTTTTGTGTCTACTTCATTTTTATTTTTTACCAAGAACAAATGATTCTCCAAGGGTTGACCTTAGGTCATTAAGTTGATAATTTTTTTTCCTCCCTTCCCGAGGTTAAAGGGTTGTTACGAATACAAAAAATTCCATCTGAGGTTTAATTTCCTGCTTTTTGAAATGTCTTTTAATTTTTTTTTTTTAAGATAATGAAACTAGGATTAAAGATTTCTTCAGCCTACGTTACTCCTAAAAACAACTTAGATAAAAAAATCTACCTAAAGCAAAACCAAGGCAGAATCACTGTTTTTCGACCAGATAATCTAGAAAAACGTCCAATAATTCTACAGCAAAAAAGGTGGTCCAAAAGCTATTTAAATAAAAAGGCCGAAACATTGGGGAGAACGACAAAAATATTCTTTTGTCCGAAATAACGACGGAAAAATAAAATAAACAGAGTGTATTATAATAGAGAAAAAAAAGAAGACCCGAAATTCCAATAAAAAAGGTATTGGAAATTAATTTAAACAAAAAAGAACGATTGTTTTTATATAATTTTATGAAAAGCGCTAAACCGGACAATGAAGTAAATTATTCTCTTGGATTCAAATTATACTTACCCCGAGGCGTTTTGTACTCCCTTTCCCGCCAATCTCCTCCTCCCCCCGAAACGTTTCCTTGGCCTTCATATTTAACCCTCCACCTTTCCACTCCACCCAGCACCATTAAATCCTCTCCTCCCCCGCGCTCGACTACCGCAGCCCCGCCCGACACGAGTTAATTCCCAGATTGCTATATTTGAATTAGCCCCACCCTCACACAAGTTGAAATGATAATCGCGTTTGACACTCTCGGTATTATTCACGTACACCCTCCCCCCAACACCTTTGGATCATATTTACGTCAGCATATTTGACCCAGAAAACCCGGGTATTTTTCAAACCAAAAAAAAGAAAAAACCCTCCAACAGGAAAAAGAATCTACGTAAAAATTTAACAAAGCACAGCTAATAAGTGTGAAAGAGGGACATAATTTATATTCATCTATTTTCATGAAAGTTTTTATATCATGAAATTGTAAATAAAGTTTCGTTTGAGTTATGAAGCTAATTCAATACGTTTGATTAATTATGGCTAAAAAGTTAGACCATTGGCGGGAGGGGAGAAATAAGTCAACTTTCCTCATTATAATTTGCCTGAAGGTCAATCTTCCCCCTTCATTTTTTCAAATTTTATTTCCTTCGAGATAGTTAAACATTTAAACGCGAAACTTTTACTGCGTTGTTGCGCGGATTGCAGAGAGGGCGCACAATTCAACAGTGCATTTTACCACAGGTACATTTTATGAGGTAAAATCCCTAATCCGATTGCAAAATTTTGTATTTATGTACGGTTGAAGACCCTTGAAATGTTCAGTTGAATTTTCCCAACAGCGTACCCGTAGGGTGAGAACTATTCATATTTGTATTAAGTGTGGGTCGGCAATTCGGAGGAAATTTGAGACGCCTGCGGAGTGTCTTTGTAAAGTAAAATCGAGAGAAACGCCCATAAATCCCGTTAAAGGGTGTTCCTCGAACGAAAAACAAATGAAATACTTCATAAAATCATGTAAACAGGAGTTCTCTTGTCAAAAATCTTGACAAAAAAAAAAAAAAAATAGCCCAAAAAATTATGGAAATGAGTTTGGGTGATTATTATTATTTTTTGAATGAACTTTGTTTTACTTACATTTTCGAGAAAAAGAAAATCAATAAGCTCTCCACTCCAAATTCAGTTGATGAATAATTTATAATTTCCGATTTTTTTTCCACTGAAACAAAGGGGAAGATATTTTTTTATACTAACGTCATAAAGTATTATTCGATGCCAAAAAAAAAGAAGAAAAAAAAGAGGATCGTAAAAAGCATCATTTAAAGGCACTCCGGGCCTCTTTATCGTAAATAGTTACAGAAGTCGATCTCGAAGGCCGTGACTTTTCCTCGCAATAAAGCTGCACGAGTGGCCGGACCCGTAGCCGTTATAAAAACAAAGAAAATATGACGGTCCTGTCCGACGAAATGAAAACTGAAATTGAGCCCGCCCGTTTTAGTATACGAGAATAAGCGCTGAGGGGAGGAAAGCTGAGTGGGAAGCCTCTGATTTAGTTTTTATACGTGAGACCATTTCGTTATAAATATAAGTAATAAACGTTTTTTGAACTTTCTCCAAGAGAAGTTATTGTAATACTCTTCCTGATTCTTCCTGAGTCTTTCAGACCCCGTAGTGAGGATACCTAATTTCCTTAGTCCACCAATTTGTATAAGTTCATTATAATTAAATTTAAGATTTGAACGTTACTTAAAATACGCAAATAACGAGCCCCCATTTTTCTGTGAATAGCGAATAAATTATTTGTCTAGTAAACTTTTAATTCAATTGTTTTAATTCGTATTCGGCGACGTTGAACTTTCGGACTCCGCAGTTTTTGAAACATTCTCGTTTCAATGTTTAAACTCAAATAATAATTCAATTTTACTCAAGGGTCGGCATATTTACTTTTAAAAATGTCGAATGAAAATTTCAGGGGGAAAACGCCTTTTTTAGGCTCTGAATTTCGAGAGTCCGCTACTCAAACATTTATGCGATGTTGGAATAAAATTGGAATGAGATATTTTTTTTCTTCTAAGGGTAAGAGAAAATGTTCTTTAGAATTTTTATTTCTTGTAATCTAAAAAAATTTATGATCATACTTCACTTTTAGGACTGCATGACTTTTATTGTTTAAATAACTCATATTTTGTAATAGGTTGGAAAAAAATTGTTTTGAGGAATAATGGCGTATTATTGCAGTGGGGGGAAGGAAATATAAGAAATGGTCCACCTGATGAGGCGTATCACCCAAAATCCGCAAAAAAACATCCATTTTTTCATCCTCTCTCCCTCATTAGCTTTTAATATCAATAATTATCTTAGTTCATAATTTAAACTGCGATTTTTTCCTCAAGCAGATTTTGATTCAAAAAAATTAATTAAAGCAAGTCAAAGATTGTTCTACGCTTTCTTAACCTTGTTTTTCTTCTTAAATCAGAATGTTGAAAGAATTTTTTTGAGTTTAATTAAGTTTGTGAGGAAGAAAATGAGATAAGGCAGGAAAATGCCACTTTCAGTTAATTCGAGGTTGGCTAAAAGATCAATGGTGGGTTTATAATGAAATACCATAGTTAGTACGGGAACATTCTCAGAATAGGATATGTTTTTATAAATATTATTTTATTCTCAGAAATTTTTTTGCTACTTCCTGTCACCACTATAATGTAACCATTTCATTTTGTGGAGCGAGCTTCTTCTTATTTACAAGCATAAGAATAAAACGGAATAAAAAAGTAAGGCCACAAAGTTTTCTTTTTCATCCGTTCGTGAATTCGCTCAGGTAATTCACATGAGAGCGGAAAACGCTCGACGAGTTTTTTTTTTTGCTTCTCTCTTATGACGTTTGATCCCCTGGGAAATGCTTTCGAGAGTCGTGCGGTAGGTTGAGGAAAGAACGGGGGTGGGAAAGAGGAAGCGTTGATATCTTGAATATGCTTCTCGTCTACAAAGACAAAGAGGTTTGTTGACCCTTTTCGGAATACATAACTTCAACCCCCGCAGGAGACACAAAAAAAATAGTTTATCGTTTTTTATCAAAAGAAGTTTCTCTATAAAAAGGGAAAATTGCTTTTCTAAAGGTTCAATCTATGAATTTCCAGCATAAGGTTAATTATTGAAGATAGGGCGACCCGCTTTATTCAACCCTTCACCCCCTTCCTTGCTGAAGTAACTCCGTTCGCTAATTTTAGCTTCAGGAATTCGATTAAGTCTACGATAAACTTAACAGTATCGACTTTTTTCCTTTCGAAAACAATCTCTTTAAAAATTAAACAAAATTATAAATAAAATAAACTTTTTCGTCTAATGAACAACTTTTTTAGGGGGAAGGGAGTGAAGGGTGGACGCCGGAGGAATACTTAAAAACGTTTTTATCAATCTGCTCACGTGTAACTGAGAGAGAGATGAAAAAAAATGAAATTTCCGTCTGAGATGATATAACGTCAATAATACGATCAACGGATTTCTGAAGGTATAATGAACAGGCAAACGGGACGAAAATTATCCGCTCGAGGTTTCAAGGTGGTTCAGATGTACAGCGTATTTCCGATTTCAGGCTTCCTCGAAAAGAAGATATTTTTTTATGTAGTCGACCCAGTTTTTGGTAGACCTGTTCAATATTCTTTAATAACCTTCCGAGAGAATCGAATACACAAAGTTTCACAAGATCACGACCTAAGTACGTGATCTTCCCCTGAGGGGAAAAAGAGTAGACTTAACGTTTAAACTCAAAAACCCCGCCTTTAACCTAGGCTTTAATATCTTTCTTCTGATTATCCTCTTAATTGCCTCTCGCCTTCTTTTACAACCGCAAAATTACATAAGTTTTCCATCCAAACTTATTCAAAATGTGAAAAATCTCGTTGGAAAAAATTGAATATATTCTTTCTCTCTCTTTTAAAAACCGCTGGAAAGTTTAATCTTTACGGCAATTTACAGCCCCGCCCGCAGATAAGGTGGAATTGCTTTTTGGAACTCTTAAGAACTTCAAAAAAAGTTTTCACCCCGGAAAACAAAACAGGAAAAAGTACGATAAAAGAGAAAGATCAAAATAAACTTCCGTAATCCTTAATTAACTCTTAATTTTACAAAAGCTAACGAAATCCTACATTTTTTATTTAAGCTACTTTGATGTACGGAAAGGGAAAATCAAGCCTCAACAAAGAAAGTTATTGCGATAATCTCCATAGACGATTTTCCGAAGGGTCTTACTTCCACCCTTGGGTCAAAAGGACCATTTCATTTTCATCTGATTTTTGCTGTACTCAGTTCAATGATGGATGATTTTTGCGAATCCTCGGGATTTCAAAAATTTTTATTAATAGGGGCTATTTGCAGTAAAATGATTTTACAGCTGGAGTTTCTCGATAACGCTTTTAACTTTTTAATGCTTTCATATTCGAGTTTTACGATGGAGTATAAAGGAGTGATATTTTAAGAGGAAATCATAGCTGTAAAATTAGGGCGATAAATTTAAAATATAGACTATTTCCACGCTTCACGCCTTTGTGTTGTCATAAATAATGGAAACCTACGGTCTTGACCGAGTTTCATATTGTTATTAAATTTATAAGGGTTGATAGGCTGGGGGTGAGGCTATGATAGGAGGGTGGTGCCTCGCTATTCCTCGAAGATCCCAGAAAGTTTATAGCTCGTTTATCAATCGAGTTAAAACCCCGGGAGTGAAATTACGTTATGCGAGCAACAGTTTAAAGTTGGAGACGGACTTGTGGTTCGGAACTTTCGGAACTTCCTAATTTCGGGGTGACCCCTCAGCCTACAAAAAAATAAAATAATAAAAGACCCCCTCAAGCTAGATATTCGTTGGAATTTTCGAAACCAAAATGTGTTTAAGTCATAATTTGGTTTTCAAAAAATTTGGCGGGGAGGGGATGGAATGAGGGAGGAAAACCAAAGGCTTATAAGCTTTTCCGGGAGTTTTCTTTTTTTTTGACCGAGAAACCCCTGATAAAAATATTTTCAAGCCTTATATTCTGAACCTGTTTTTGGTGATTTTTTTTTCGCTCTTTAGGACTAGAAACTTAAAGTTTTGACCTCCACCTACCACTTTTGACCAAGAACTCTTTTTACCGAGTTTTCGAAATGTTTCCTATAAACATCTTTTTTTATTTCTTGAAGTTTCGTCTCATGGCGGAAAGAACGTCACAACCAGCTTCTCTGATAGAAAGAAGCCTTTTCTTTTTTTAACAAGAAAATCACAAAAACGAAAATTTTCGCTCCCCCTTTTCTTTCCACCCGAACGAAGACGAAGTGACCTTTTAAATCCTTAATCTCGTGAGCTTCGTAATATTTTCTCCTTTTTTTTTTTCTGCCCGCCCATCCAACATTCCGAAAGGGGGCCCTTAATCAATGTCGTTTAGCACTTGTGGGACAACCACGTGATCTCCACCCTCCCAAAAAACCTTTTTATCGAAAGAACTGATTTTTGTCGGGCCTACAAGTGTCCAAAGATTAGGCCGTAACTCCGGATAAAACAATCCCCCACTCCCTTTCCATCACTCTTTCCCGAAGTTCGTTTGGCTTAAAAATTGAACCAATCAACCCGACTATTTGCTCTCCCGGCGAATAAATTCCGATTGACCCTTCCAATCTATCAGAAGGCCCCAATTGGATTCTAGGAGAAAGGCTCAGTAAATAATGTGTCATTAAGTATAACTTTTTTTTATTCCAAAACTCTTTCATTGCAAAAAAAAAAACACTTCTCACTTTCAGGTTTTTCAAACTTTTTGAAAAACCATTAGCTTTTAATTAATAATAAAAAAAAGAAGAATTTAAAAGTAAGAAAAAAGGATGACATTTTGTAGTGAAAGGTAAATTTATAATGAATTTAAACTTTATAATGGACTTTTTCTTATTAATCCATTTAGATACCCATTTAAATTTTATATGAGTTCTTCATGGAATTGAAATTACGCGCGTAAATTTTACTAATGAATGTTATCAATATCTATAAATGCCAGACTTCTATTACGTAAACATTAATTAATATTTCAATCTATTTTTTTAAACATAAAAACTCTTTTGATACGACTAGATGAATAGAATAATGTAAAATAGATTTTTCCTCGAGGCGAAAAATAAATACACAATGTACCCAATGCTTCTAATTTATTAAAAGATCCGTGGCTCGAAAAAAGGTCGCGAGGTCGAAAGGTCTAAAGGTCTAGACTACAATCTATCTATTTTGGACGTTGATAATTTTAAAAATAGCTCATGTATTTCAGTGGCCGTCGAATTACTGTGACGTAAATGGGTTGTTTGGGCTCACCAAAATGTCAGTTGTAATCCTACGAAGTACAAGCCTTATCTTATCACTTATCAGTTATCACAGAGCATGTTGGTGGTTAATCTGTGATGTTTTTGGTTGGGTTATTATCTCCGATTTTTTTTCTTGACGTAATTGTCAATGGAGCACGTTTCTTGCTTGCTCGGACCAACATTTAGAGATAAGTTTTTAGCTAACCTCTTGTATACACTGCGGAGCTTTCAACGTTTATCGCACCCGGATTAATTTGCATAATTTCTCGACGACCTCCACTCCCCTCCCGATTCAGCCACTCGCTTCAAAATCTCTGAAATTCTACGTGAAAATGTTTTACATAATACTCGTGTATGCGGTATCGAAGAATTTACGCCAACTATTTAAAGAGGCCTCCCTTTTAAGTCATTTCGAGATCACAATATTCTATGCAAATTGTTTTAGTAATGCGGCGGGGAAGTCGAGTTCGCTCCAGTAACTTTTCACTGATAAACTTTTCCCACCCGCGGCTTACAGCTTTTCGAGGAAAATGAAGTTGTACTTGTAAATATTTTTATCATCTTATCTTCTCAAAAAATAAAGTCAAATTAAAAAAATATACCAAGGTAATTTTTTCTCTAGTCACATTTTAAAGATGAACTACATTTCCCCCGATGTAAGTTTAAATAATCAACTTCCTGCTCGAAAGTAAAAGAAAAAAAAAACGTTTAAATGAAATTACGGAAGTACAATTACGATGGTAGAGGGACTTTATGAAATTATATTCCCCGTACGTACTTCCGTGAAGGAAAAAAAAACTTCAACGCTAAAAGTTCTCTTACCCGAGTAGAAAAAAAGCATAATTGACCGACAAAACGCGAGTTACAGTTTTATGAAAATAAACGCCCGGACAGGTATAATAAACGCTGGTGTTAAAACGGGCCACCGGAATTCCTCGTCGTCGGTCATTAATATTCCTTCTAATGTATAAACACACAAAGGCCATAATTATAGCAGATAAAAATCATGCACAGGTGCTTTAGTGGCTTCTACACAAAGTGGAAAGGGAAAATCAACATTTTATTTTATGATCTATTACTAATTGCTGTCCATTAATTTTTTTTTCAAAGCGCCAATTTATCATCATACTCATAAATTAAAAATTATGGAGCACTCTGCAAATTTAATTTCTTGACGGTTGTTTTTTCGAAGGAAGGCCGTGGAAAACGAACTAAAAGGATGTTTCTGCAGAAAAAAAGAGGAAAACGCCCGAGAATCCTATAAAATGGGTGTTTCTTAGACAGAAAGCCGTAGAAAGTTTCAAAGAGGATGTGGAGGAAATGACAAAAATTATCTGTCACATAAAAGACTCAAATAGGGTGTTTACCGGCAGAAAACCCTAGGAAATCGCCGGAAATAGTTGTGTTCTGTGAAACGCCATATTAAAAACCTAAAAAAAGGTGTTGGTTGGCAGAAAGACCGAGAAAAAAGCTCATCAATTTAATAGTAAGGGCATTTTTTGAAAAAAGTCCGTGGAGAGCCCACTTAGAATTTTTTGTGCAGCAAACCTAAGGAAAACGGCCGAAAATCCTGAAAAAGGGTGTTTTTGAGTAGATTGACTTGGAAAAACTCAAGGAAATCCGGTAAAACTCCCGTTTTTCGTTCCAAGGACAATGGATGACCCCAAAAAAGTAGAACGCCTTCACAACAAATCTTTCTTCGCTAGTGAGATCTGAATTTGGTGCGCCGGGAAATTGGAATATTGTCATAAAATATGAAGTAGTTTCGCCCAAAATACGAGTGAGAAAGCGATTTTATTCTGGAATGGTTTATGAATCAAAATAAACGATCAGAACCCTTTTTCCATTTTCCGGCTGCGTCCGATCGAGAAGTTTTAAATGTGTAAACAACTCGTTGGGAGCCGGAATAGAACTGAGAGAGAGCTTGAGCAATAAGTCTTCTTCAATTGTAAGCCCTCTCCACTGCTTTAAAGTTAGCGGGGGAAAACCTTCACCCTTTTCAGTAGTTATTGAATATCCAGGATTGAAAAGCACCCGATCCTTCCCCACCGCAGGAACGGCCAAATTGACTCCATTCAATCTCAATTCGTTTCAAATCCGATTATCTACATAATATTTCAGAATGTCCATTCTTTCAGTGCATAAGAAAAAAAAATTTACATTGTTTTTTCATTTTTTAGCTTAGAAGCTATAAATGAAAGTCTATCGATCTTCATTTGCGTCCAGATTGACCCTCTAGGATTACCATGACGTCATCGGGGTACAAAAATAACTTAATAAAATGAAACATTTATTTTTTCCGCCACCACGCTCACTTCGTATTCAAACGGAGAATTCACAGTTAATCTTTCTACGTCCAGATCCGAAGGCTCGATAGGGCCCCGAGTGCCCTTATAAATCTCAAAGGATTTTCACAGGAAAAAAATATATGTGAAAAAATATTTTTCACATAAAAAGATAAAAAAAAAAGTCCTATTAATCTCTTCTAAGTGGCTCTTTTGTCCTATAAAAAGAGCGAAACCTGTAATTTTTGCGTTTTTTATTCGAAACTGTAAATCAAAACTTCCTTTGTATTATAAAATCTCAATTTTATAACTTTTTTTTTTTATTCCATTTTATTATTTCCGGACAGATTATAAAAGTTTCAAAGTCATAAATCAGTGTCTTAGACGAATGAGAAACTTCTGAATAAATATTTATTTTAAAACTTTTTTTTTTATTTGACAACGTCAGTTTTGAAAGTAATTTTTTGATTTGGAAAAAAAAGGAAAACTTGTAGATGACACCTTTTAATGACCTCATTTGGTCAATCGGTCGCCTTCGACTTTTTTTTCACTTCCGCGAAAGTTTGACCTAAAAACCGACACTTGCGTTTTGGCTCTACTCCATTTCAGTCACCGAGGAAAAAAAAATCCTGATAAACGGGTACAGGAAAACAAAAGACAGAAAGGCCGAAAACCTGTACAAGAACAGAAAATTGAATCTATTCCAAGTCAATTTACAGAAAAAAAAAAATCGATTTTTCTTCTTTATGGTTTAATATACAAAAGGAAGCTCGACTATCTGGGTCGGCCATAACACATTTTGTGCTAAATGGCCACCCCATTCGCGATAATAGAAAAGCTACCTCTTACGTTTCTTTTCTGGGAGGGGAATTCTTTTCTTTTTTTAAATCTAAAAAGAAGAAAAATATACAGGTTTCATCTAATTATACGAAGGGGTTCTTGGGGTGAGGAAAACCGAACCAATTTAATAGCTAATGATATTCCTACTGAATACAAATGCCATATGAACGCTTTCCCATGAATACGAACCATTATAACAGCATGGCAATTATATTGAATCACACGTTCCTAACGAAACTTTTGTTTAAAAAAATCGTAATTTTTCAACTCTATCTTCTTTCTGAGAGACAACAAGTGTGGTGTCCGCTGCAATCAGTCAAAGGGTATTGGTACTTAGGCATAAATTGCTAATCCACGCTATTAACTTAACTAAAAAAGTTATTGTTTTACCCTCCACGTCGGGTTTTTGGCAAGTGTGTAACTGTCATCCCATTTTCATCAAAATTACATAGAATCTTCCTTTCATGGTTATTCTCAAAACAAAGTGTTTTTTAATTTTAATTTTTAATTTATTTTTTATAGAGAGAAATTCGGGCTGTTCACGCCCGTTACTTGAGGTTTGGCAAATCGAGGACTTAAATTTTATTTACCTTTTATCATGCGGAAGGTTAAAAAAAAATTATTTCCTCCCGTTTATCAGCTTTAATTGAAAATACGATTCCTTCCAAGTCGGTCCCTATAACTTACCTCGGAAAAATAAGTTCAATCAAAAGTTTTTTTTTTAATTGAAGGTTTAACGTTAAAAAAATCTTTAATTTCCGTAACTTTTCGATTGTTATTGATTACAAGTTCGTAAAAATTTGAAAGTTAATTTTTTTTCATATTTACTCATTTGCTAATTGAGGTTGATTAAAAATATTATTTATTAATGTACATAAAAATTAAAACATATAATTTTTGTGCTGAGTATGACAAAAAAATTTTTTTTTTAAATCATTAAAGACCTATTGGGATGAATTCGCTTATTTATCTGACAAAAAGTTTAATTCAGCCTCTTGTTTCCTGTCGTGTTTTTTCTCTTTTCTAGACACAGAATCCAGGGCTTAAGCTTTTTGTCACGGAATCCTTTTTCGTTTCAAATTATCAGGATTTCCGTCGTTTCTGAGGGAAAAAAAACCTTGAGTGAGAGGTACTGCTAGCTTTTCAATTACGAAAAAAATTAGTTTTTGAAAGGGTTATCGTACTTATAATGGATGCCGTTAAGGTTGGAAGTTTGATAAGTCGTACAATAGGTCGTGTGATATATTGGAGTATGGGGCATTCTCTCTCCTATGATCTATAGTCGGAGTTATCAATTCTTATCGGACCCACCTCCCCACTCCCTTCTTCAGTGCCCACACTTTTCCGATTGTCCAGCCGCGCAGGGGGTGAAGTCTCCTAAGTGCTGATTTCGTGGGCAATCAATTTTATCTCCGCACACACAATTTTCCGGCGAAAAATCCCCTTTGAAAGTTCGCTATAGCGAGAAAGAAAAGCCCTCATATTGTCCACCCTTTTATTTCCAAATTAATGACGGCGATAAAGCAAGAAAATGACCCAAAATGACAATTTTTTTTATATAGTATAAGATGGGAGAAGTTCTTTTTGACAGTTTCAATACCAACTTTTTTCTTTGGTATTTTTTACCACTGCTGAAAATAATACTGAATCGAAATTTTAAAAATACAAAGCTACACGAATTTAGATTCCCCCTGGGTGGAATTTAGGCGATTCTTTTTGTGTATATCCTCTAGTGTGGTGGTAAGCAGTTTAGGTCATGTTGAAGAAGTAAAACAGTCGTCGGCGGGAAAAGGGGGGGCGCAACTTAGATACACTAACTCTCCATTACTGTCGCAAATCCCGAGTCGTTACAATAAATTCGAAAAACGCCCTCTTCTCTAGGAATTCCCCCGCCCCACGACTCTCATTCCTCCTGGGTTTGGAATCCCAAACAACGCCCACCAAACGCCTTCCTCTTTTGTCTCCTTTCTTCATCTATCCTTTGTGTTTTTCACAAGAACACGTCATTTAATGCGAAAGTGGATAAAAGGAGGAAAGAAAAAACCGCTTTGTACGTTTATCGAGGCCATTTGTGGAGAAACAACAGATTGCCCACCTTAACAAAATGCTTGTTTAACTTTTTCAAAAACGTTTCCTTCCCAAAACTGTTCTTTTATGCCATCTTTTTTACCCCTAATAACCGGAAAATTTGTTTTTTCAGAGTTGTAAACCTTGTAAAAGTCGAGGTTTGTGTAAGTCGACCGGTTTTTCGGTTTCACGAACAAAATGGGCCCAGTTTGAGCTTTTTCTATATTGCCCTGGCGCTTTTCGATGCCAATTACGATTTATTCTTAATTAATTTATCATGACAAGATTTACTCTGAAGAAAAAAAACTTCCGGAAACCAGAAAGGAAAATATGAAATACAAATTTAATCATTTCCTTTATTAAATATTTATCATTAAAATGAAATGTTTGTATAAATAAATCAAGTTAAACAAGCGAGAGATTGCATAAATTTTTTTAATTTAATAAAAAAAATATATATAAAAATTAAATAATTAATACGCTTGTTATCGATTATTGAAATGAAAATTAATGAACAGTTTTGAAATTTTCTCAGTGTTTATTAAAACAAAAAAACATTCATATAAAAACGGTCCACCTTAAAAAAGTAACTCATTTAATTGCCTTTTAGACAACACACCCTACTCATGAATATTCCTCTCTTCTTTTCCAATTTACATACATGCAAATTTAAAAAAACCTCGTGATTATAAAGACTTTCTTTTTTTTTTATACAAAAAAAATCCGAGTGACTAAGTATTAGATTTTTACATAGAAATGTTAGCAAAAGAGAAGGAATTTTTCGCATGTCCCTGTTTAGTCAGCAAGTCCTCTTTTACCTGACAAAAAAGGGGTCCAATAAGAAAAAAAAATTTTTAATTAAAATTTTTGTTTTTGACATTTTTTTACATATTTTTTTAAACCTTTGAATAAAATCTATTGTGAAAAATGAAGTTATGAATAAAAAAGGATGGGTGTGGGGGGTAAGTTGCTTTGTTAAAGAGCCTCTACGTCTCTGTTTTCACCGTCCTTGGCTTATTTCAGGAGGAAAGCGTAGAAGGCTAATTACGCGCCGCTTGATAAATGGCGTACCCGTTTCAGCCAACGTCTTATATTAAACCACCCCCTTATCCCTTTTTTTAATATAGCTTATAAATTTTTTTAGTACTTTTTTTAGTTTATTATATTGTGCAATGAACCCGTGTAAATAGGCGGAAAATAATTTTTTATGTGAAGGAAAAAAGAGTCATTATTTTTCTTTAAAAAAATGAGGGATGAACATCAAATTTCTTGTCTGTCAGATTAAGGATGGCAGTCTTTTGGGCACATCGAGGGTGGTTGGGGATTATCTTTAGAGGATTTAAAGAAAATAAAAATTCAGGGATAAAACAAAAAATTCTCAAAAACAAGCTTAAGTATTTTTCTAAAGAGGCAAGGATTTCATCGTTTTTCTTTTTCTTTCCGGCAGAGATGGGCGCGAATGTCTTAAATAAGCGATGAATTTCTAGAAATTCTTAAATTTACATTAATTTCACTAAAATATTGATAAATTTTTAAATAAATTTAGCATAAAATTATTTTATTAATTTTTTCAAAAACATAAATTTCAAAAATATTTAAATTTCTAGGAATTAAAGCAAAATAAAAAAAAACAAATTAAAGTAAATCTTTCCCTTTTGCCTTGGGATCCGAATTATAAGACTACAAATGCGTTTGGAAACGTATCGTTCGTTACTTTTTCATTTTTATTTAAAGTTTGCTCTCTTTGTTTTCGATTGACCTAAATATTCAGAAAAGCGTCGATATTTTGACGATATGCATGTCGACGAGGCGGAAGGAAAACAGCGAATTCGTAGCTTGGGTAGGAGGAAAAAAAAGTGGGAAGAGCGGGACACCGAAAGTGGCACTATTGACAGTATCGACGTCCTCCAGGATCGCCCTTCACCTTAAAAGCTTCTGCGAGTAAAGAAATGGATAAATCGAGGGATGAGAGGAGTAGGCTGGTTGATATGAGAGAGAGAAAGATATAAAAATGAATTCCTGTATGTACAAATTTTATATTTATTCAGAGGAATTTTATACAAATATTTTTCATTTTTGTTTCCACTATAAATTAATAAAAATTACTAAAAAACCTACTAAAAATATTTATTTTTTGAACTTAATTACAGTTGTATAATTTACACCTCTTAGTAATAAACTGAATTATTTTTAATTTAATCCAATAAGTAAATTTTACAATGAGGGAAAAGAAAAAAAATATAGAAGTATATTTTTTGCTATACTGCTAGACTAATAATGCAGTGAAATTATTATAGGAAAGCGGCGCATAATAATCTGATGATGTGCCATGTTTTCACTAAAAGATAATTTAGTTTACCCTAAAGGGTTTTGTAATCTTGAAAAAATCATGTTTTCTCCTTTTGTCCTGTTAATTTTATCGGCGCAGGGAGTTGTACAATGGAATTTCTCTCTCACTCCTCCTTTATACAACCGCCGACAACACTAACAACAACACAAACGTGGTAAATTTGTGAAGAGAGAGAAGTGGGGGAGGAGGGGGAGCCGTTTTGGCAACTTTATGACCGCTCGTCCTGACGACAGGAAATTTATTTACCCGGACTCCTAACCATTCCCATGAGAAGGGAAAAAACCTCCGAAGAGAAAAGCTGTGGCGAATAAAAAAAAGGGTCGGGATTCGCATGTTCTTGGTATGCAATGCTTAAAATTCTTTCTACCGCAATGAGGACATTCCTCACGCCTTTTAAAAATCACATTCCATCAGAATGAATCCCGGGCGTGAGGTCAGCAGTAAAAGTTGGCGTAGGGAAAACCACTTGAATCAATTTCCGCCTTCCCATCAGTCTAATCCAGCAGCAGAACTCATTTACCGGATATAACGTCGGGAGGAACGAGAGAGGCCGGGAAATTGACTGTTTCCTTGAAATACCCTTGTATCAGATGTCAAAAATTATGTTCTTGACAGCCAATTTTTAGTGCAAAATACTTACATCGAAGCTAAAATTAGAATATTTTTTTTAAAGTATTCTACCTACCTTCTAATCTGGAGTTGTTGCCATCACGTTTGAACAACCTGAAAATCAAGACGAAAAGAATAGTTAATAAAAAACAACCTTTCGAAAAATTGAGTAAAAACCGGGTTTTTTGGACCAAAAACCCTTTCTAAAAATACGGCCAAAGTTGATTTCTTCAAAGAAAAACTAAAAAAAAAGTCCGAAAGCTTGATAAAAAGATATGATATGATAATTCAGCCTTGGTGCATCAAGTTTTGCAGTTGTGTTTTGTGGTTTCTGGGAACACCGGCAACGGACGGACGTCCTAAAGACAACCAGTAAAAGTTTTTAATAAAATTTTCTCTATAAGACCCTCAGCAAAAACATGGAGGGGGTTACAATTATCTCCAATAAAAAGGTTAAAATTTATTTATGTATTAGATGGGTCTCTATGGCTTGGTGGTTAGAACGCAGGGCCGGAAACCCTGAGGTAGCAGGCTCGAATCCCGCTGGGAGTCTAACTTTTCTCTGCTCTATTTTCCCTTCGGTTTAATATAACAATTTTTTATTTTTTAACAATTTAGTTATTATAGCCATAGTTAATAACCTGTACAAAAGAGAAAAATCTTGTTAAAGCAAGTTAAATAATCGTTCATATCCGAGTTCTGTTTAAGGAAATTGCCTTTGAGAATTGGGGCGACTTGGAGGGGAAGGGGTTCAGTAAACCTCGACTTACCCCGGAGAGAATCGAGGATGCAATTTAATTAAATATAACAATTTCCTCTCTTTTTCCCTCTCTTGTGAATACAATATTTTTCTAAAACAAAACATCAATTATGTAAAACAAAATGGACATTTTTCGCCCTCTTCTTGAAAAAGGGAGTGAAAAGCGGAGGGGGTGGAGGGTAAATTAAAACAGCTGTTCATCTTGCTTTCCGGACCAGCTGGACAACATATTTATCTCAACGTTTTCAACCTTTCAAAAACACGTTCAAAAGTTTTAATAAAATTGTTATATCTTAACGTTTTGATGTCATTTCAAACTCGAATGGCGTGTCCTGAATTGCGGGGGAGGAGAAAAAAAAAACTTTTCATTTTTACATTTTTAGATCAATAAATGACAAAACGGTTTGTAAAAAAACGATTAATACAGAGTTTAACGCCTCTTAATAAGAGGCAGACAGGCGTGTGACGTCTCTTGTGCGTGGCATATCCGAGCAGGAAGTCCGGCCAGTTGAGTTAAATCTCTCCCCCAACCAGTTGAAGTCTCGTATTTTATAATCCAAAATCGATAGATATCTCTCTCTCTCTTCGTTTTTTTTTTC